>JARJLF010000783.1:0-134704 GCA_029378395.1 Mycena leptocephala | reverse complement strand
ACAGGTCTACTTTTATATACCGCCCGGGTCCCGATGTCCATATAATATCGGACTTTCTGGGTGAAACCCCAACAGTATCGAGACTACACGAACTATTTTGGGCCGTAAGTCTACAGAAGTATCCTCACAAGGTCAAGGCTTTCATTTGCTTCTGATTTCCCCAATTTGACACCGCTTCCGCTCCTTCGGCTTTCAGAGTCTTCCCGGCCAACCAACTGCAATTTCCTCCAACCCAGAGAACTCGATATTGCCATCCTCTGCCGCGCCGCCGCTCGCCCAGGATCTTGGAAATTTTCGATGCTCTTAGTTTTCTCGTCCCGATTGCGTTATGGGCTCGAGCCGCTCGACGCGAATGGCGGACGGTAGCCTTGGTATTTTCTTTCTTTTCGCTCTCGCTTGTCTTCATTACTGCGCTATTTTGGGTGGAATTTACAGGCGAGGTTGCTTGGTGGTGATCTCCATCCTCGTGCCCTGAGTTGTGCTCCGATGGATGGCAGTGGGATAATATTACAGAGTGCCTTCAGCCACTCAGAGGTGGGATCAGCAAAAAATATTATATGCCTCGGTCGGCCGAAGGGAGGCAGTATCACGCTAAGATATTATAGCCTGTCCTGTAGCAATTTGACCAATCTGTGCAATCCCAGTGCGATAATATTACAGATCACCTTCAGCCATACGGAGGCAGAAGCAGCAAAAAATATTCTACGTTTTGGTTGGCCAAAGGTAGGCAGTATTGTGCTAAAATATTATATCCTGTAAATTAATCTCAGGGCCCTCAGCATTCACGGATTCCCGGCACTTGTTCAAGCAGAGTTGCTGGTGTCCATGTTAGTGACGCGCAGCGAACCCTCCAGGGCCAAAAATTTGGAGTCCTTCAGGCTGGAATTTTCGGAGTCAGCGCGCAGCTCTCACCAGTCCACGAGAAGTGGAGCGCTGCACAATGTGTCTATGCAATCAGAGAGATGTATCTGTGAACTGGCCGCGAAAACCCTCAACTGGGGCGGGGACAGTGAGGATCGTCGGTAAGGCACCGCATGAAGTGAGATTTCGAGCGCCATTGGATCGTAAATGGCATTGAGGTCGCCTCGAGCCTCCTGCTGCTTTCGAGGTCTCTGATGATCTTCTTGTGGCGCTCAATAGCGGATGAGAGGCCTTCAATATACATGGACATGACGGCGAGAAGGAAGTTGAAGAGAAGCCTGTTGTGGCAGTACTGATGCGGTGACGGCGAGGTGATGGCGTCCCAAGTTGAACAGTTCTCGCAAAAACTTCATCAGGAGCACGCAACTCGGCTTCCTTGAAACCTCGTCTGGATTTTGAATATAAGCCGACGATATGCTACCTTCCCATTTTCAAAGAGGGTTCTTAGTTGAACTTGGGCAAGTTGAACCAAACCTGAACCAAGGGTTTATACCGGCCTCAAAATTATAATTTGTTTGCAGGTATGGGCCTTCGAAGAATCCGGAACGTTTCCCGCATTTTAATCGGGAGAAACACTGTAGAATGGATTTTCATACAAGTCAACTTCAAGTTGCGGGCCGTCCCGTGACTCACTCCCATCACGGTGCGGAGCCATCTTAGTCATACATTTTATACCCTTCCCGCCTCCTCCTCCTCCTCGAAGTCCCTTATAATGCTCTGCGTTCAATCCCGGAGCCTTCGGCTCACCGTGGATACTAGAATCTATTGGACTTTGACCCGTACCATTGAATGTTCATTGGCTCCGACTGTTCTATATTTATCCTTGGCCCTGACATTTTACACTTCCGATTCATTACCACGAGTCATACGTGCTGTTGGACAGCCTTCAGCACAGCTTTACCCACCCACTTATGTAGCTACAATTCTTGCCTTGTTTCTCTAGTCGCTTTTACCCCACTGCACAACTGGGTATATCTATGTTTTCACGACTCACTCCTTGGCTTGTCTGCATCAACAGTCTACACAACCTTTACCCGCACAAAAGAATCTGCACATCGGACTCGTATTCCAAAATTTTCCTCAAGTCTCTCGACGTTGGAGATTTGTTTCGTTTGCCACGAGGTTGTTGGTGAATACGAGCAGTTCCAGTGCACATGTGGCGACTCAGGCATGCATGCGTTCATTAATCTGGAGCCATGGCTCATTCATCTCGATGTCGTAGATCCCGGCTCACTGCCCACGGTCAAGTGCCAAGGATGCAAGCTTTGGGGCCATGTTGACTGCGTTGGTAATTCTCGATTGATCCAGCACCGCAAGCCACCTCGAAAATGTCCCAGCCAGAATTGTAATAAAAATAATAATTGGAAAATAGCGCGAACAGAGGGCGGGAGCCGACTTATCGATGGTGGTCAAATGAGCGCTTTGAAAAAGTCCTCGATCTTGCGTGCGCCTTCAGTATTGATCATCCCGTTCTTGTAGAGAATATTTTTGCACAAGTGCTTGATCAAGGCTGGGAAATTACAGCTCTTTGCGGTACAACAGGCGCGGTCCGTTTTTTTCTGTTTTGGCAAATTTTCACGAGAACAGCTGCCCTGAGCTCAAATCTCAACCATTTCTCTTCAAAATAGGCTCATTCAGTTTGCAATGGGAATCCGCAGACAATGAGATACCGGTATTTTTGATCTCTTTACATAATATAATATCTTCCGGCTATTTTTGATTTTGAGTAGGACACCTGTAGCACTCGCAATACAGCCCCGATTAGCCTAGTTCTTGGATATGTTATACATTTGATGTGGCCCCAGACAACAACGTGTTTATTTCGGCTATATGTCGAGTGATTGTCATCTAGCGCACACTTTAGCGGAGTGGAGATCCAAACACTACAATAAGTGGAGCTGTCCATGAAAGTTTGAGTACATGGAGCTCCGTAAACATTGACATTGTCCAGAGTCGCATCAGATGTATAACATATCCAAGAACTAGGCTAATCGGGGCAGTATTGCGAGTGCTACAGGTGTCCTACTCAAAATCAAGTTTTTCCGGAAGAAATTATATTATGTAAAGAGATCAAAAATACCGGTATCTCATTGTCTGCGGATTCTCAATGCGAACTGAATGAGCTCATTTTGAAGGGAAACGGTTGAGATTTGAGCTCAGGGCAGCTGTTCTCATGAAAATTTGCCAAAACAGAAAAAACGGACTGCGCCTGTTGTACCGCAAAGAGCTGTAATCTGAGAATGGAATGCAGCCAAAAAACTACAAGTGAATACCTCCAAAGATGCAATCCATAAGATCAAACAGGGGGGCTTCTTGATCCGTTACCACCACCATCTCCTCTTTTCCCACGCTGGCTCGCTGCGAGAACATGCAATGTTCAGAGGATTAGTCCGCCGGATCCGCCGGATTTATCGTTAACGATCTGGGCAGTCGTGAACGATCCGGGCAGGCGTGAAGGATATAGGTTGCCGTTCACGAGATATGTGTACATTTCAATTACCCGAACCGGACCCCAGGTCGGGTTCGGGGTTCGGATTTTTTAAAGAAAAACCGGATCTGACCGGACCCCGGCAACACTCAGAGAAACCCGGGTTTCCCATTAGAATTATCCCGGGACTCGGCCCGAGCATTCGCTGGCAATTGGCGATAAGGAACATGCCGTCGGGGAACAGCGGTTCGGGCGGAAATTGGCATCGCCAATCGTTTGGGGTGCACGAACGCATTCAAGCCCGACTCCACTGGCCCCTGAATTGAGCGGGATCCGGCCAATGATATTTAATGACAATGATAAACGCAACCGGCGCCGAGATTGAACTCCGTTCCGAAATCCGAAGCTATAAAAACTCGTTGCCAGTCTAAAAAACGCGCCCAACACCGACGGCCTGCGTATCATAAAGTCCCGCAGTGGGTACTGGTTGCCAAATGCATCGTACCAGCGTGTTCATCTGCCCCTCACAGAACACCGGATCCGGTACAACGTCGCTACCGCTGTCCATGGCTTTTTCCAGGGTTATAGCTGTGGCTTCCGAACAGATCCTACCACTAGAGCTGGAAAGACGAATTTTCGAAATATGCGCGATCTCGCGACCTGCGTCTATCCGCAGACTCATGTTGGTTGCCTCGCGTGTCAAGGAATGGTACGCGGGTAAATGCTTCTTTATCCGGGGTAGCTCACTCCTGTTTTCAGGGTGGAACACATTCTATATCACACAGTCGCAGTAACTCACTCTCTACCGATGGAAGGGTATCCCGTCTTCGCCTTCAGAAGGCTCTTATGTGCCTTAAGGTCGAAACCTGTGTCCTTCTTTCCCAACCTTGTGCGCAATTTGGTGCTGCATGCGGTTCCCCCGTACGCCCTGAAGGCCATCCTATCTGCATGTGTTGGAGTGGAAAATCTCTCCATAACGGATGCCGCGAAATCGGATATTCTCGCTCTCCTTCCTCAGTTACAGCCGAAACGCCTTCACGCTGATCTCCGCCCTCTTTTCGAACTTCCGCCCAGCCATTCGTTCTTTCAGCAGATAACACATCTCGAGCTCCAAGTCCAAGGACCTGGAACACAAGAGGAAATGTCAATATTCTCTCGTCTTAAGCTCATACCGCAGCTCAGCCACCTTTCATTCTCTTCCAACGCCTTAATTCCCCTTTGTGGAAGATTCTTGCAGAGCTGCAAAATCCTACGCGTCCTGGTGTTTCTCAACGTGGGGATCCTCAGTAGTCTGTACCCCCAAACCGAGGCCGAGCTCGCCCGAGACCCCAGATTCGTCGCCATGGGCCGCGCGTATTTCCTCAAAGACTGGCAAATGGGTGCCTACACCGGGATGGATTACTGGACCCGTGCAGAAATATTCATTGCCAAACGGCAAGCGGGGGAAATAGACGGTGCGTGTTCATTTCAACCAATTCATTTCGCGGCACGGGTTGAGCGTCCGGTAGAACTGGAGTATGAGATCCCCGAGGACGAAAGCGAAGCCATTGAGCATCCAGCTTAGAGCGATTTTGGTGAAGCTTGTGACCTTGTTTAGCCTCGTACAAGGTCACAAGTTATTTATAAAAAGTCTGATGTACTTCGAGCCTTAACCTTGTTTAGCCTCGTACAAACAAGGCCACAAGTTATTTATAAAAAGTCTGATGTACTTCGAGCCTTACTTAGAGAAACATGATCATTCCGTGGTGGCGAAACGAGACAGGAGGTGACCGTGGCATTTACGCCGGTAATGTAATGGCACTTTTGGATCAAGGTGGTAAAGACAGCTTTTGCGGTCCCTCAAGCGTTAGCTTGCGTCCTTTCGTCTCTTTTATCTGGAAAGATTCACCCTTGAACACGGTATGATTCCGACACCTCAAAGGAATTTTGTGGAATTTGTCCTTCAGTCGAAGTAGCGTGGGCGGAGTTTCAACCGATTTTCTCTCAAGTTCGAACTGGCGCCCAATTTCTTCTGAGTTAAATTTCTTGTAACTGGGTGAGGGGACTTGATGGATGCCAAGCCTTGATTCCAGCAACTCAACAGAATTGTGGAACTTGTCCTTCAGCCGAAGTAACGTGGGCGGAGTTTCAACCGATTTACTTTGAAGTTCGACCTGGCGCCCGATTTCTTCTTGGTTAAATTTTTTGTAACTTGGCGACGGGGCGTATTGGATGCCAAACCCTGATTCCTGCACCTCAAAAGAATTGTGGGATTTGTCCTTCAGTCGGAGTAGCGTGAGCGGAGTTTCACCCGATTTTCCCCCGCCCAAACATTGTTCGTAATGAGTAATCCGAACTTTGCACGCGGACATCAGCTTATGCTTTTCGGGTGCTCCGGTCCACCAAAGTGGATGCAGCGAGAGGTATCATGGACGCCCACCCCATATCCCAGCGCCTCACAAAACCAGCGACCGCGGAACGATTGACGATTGGACTTGTCCCCATCAAGAGATCCGGGAATTCCGCGTCTGCAGGTAACATTTTGAAATATGTGGCCTTTGCAATGGTCCACATTTTGAACTGCGTGACTTGACATGCTGCAAACTACGGTTTAAACTAGGAAGCGCAACAGTTAGATTGTTTTATACCTATCTGGACCAACTCTCACTCAAATGGTGGAGTTCCACGTGCCAAATTACTCGTCTCTCTTTGTAATGCCCACTATCTTTAGTAGTGGGTCCTAAAGCGCCCTAATCTGGCAGAAGCCCCGCCAAATTTCGAATGCTTCGGTTGCTAACAATGCCAAACTTTTACAGCTGTTTGCATAATTGATGACAGTCAGCGAAAAAATAAACAAGAACAAACTTTTGATCCGCCATCTTGCCGAGCTCAGATCTCATTCATTTCTGGACCGATTTACATGATTCTGGGCGCGTTCAAAAGCGGCTAAGCAGGGCTTTCAGATGATACCATACTCGCGAGGTAAATAACAAAATTTCAGTGTTCCCAAATTCGGGCTGTGTGATTTACACATGCACTCTGAACGGCCCGTCCTCGGTCAGTTTTGCTTCGATTTACTTCAATCCAAGTGATCATGGAAGTGGCAGACAAGGCAATCACATTTATGGAATAGAAATGTACAGCACACTTGATATGCATGTGCCAGAATGGAATTATAGCTTGCTTGGTGCAATTCATTGACAAATGATTGTCTGGCAGTAGAAGCAAAATCTTATATATACCCAACCTGTGCCTTGAAATTACCTTTCGAACGAGCCTACTTTCATCAAAATCCAAGCAGTACTGACGGAACAGTGTGCCATTCAAGCTGCTGTTAAAATAATACGGCGCGAATTTGGGAACACTGAAATTTTGTCACTTACCTCGCGAGTATGGTATCATTTGAAAGCCCTGCTTAGCCGCTTTCGAACGCGCCCAGAATTATGTAAATCGGTCCAGGAATGAGTGAGAAACCAGCACGGCAATCGGCCGCATCAAATATGCTCTTCTTTTCTCTATTTTTAGCGACTGTCATCAATTGTGCAAACAGCTGTAATCTGGAAGTCGTGAGTTCGAATCCGACAGTAATCCACCTTTTTCTGCCGCCCATGTTCAATTCAATTGCCGAGAGGCCCTTGCCAAATAAAGCCAATTCCACGTCACGCTTTCGCCAGCTCATCGTTTTCTTCCCTACCTCATCCCCAGAAGCCCTACGCCTCCCCCACTATGACACATTACGTGATGTTACGTTATGTTTTCTCACCACATGGACATGACCAGGGCGGTGTTTTTTTGACCAAAAGTGCACTATTCAATCGTTTACCCCAATGACAAGATTTTTGTTCATACCAATAGATACCTTACCCTCACACTAACCACCAACCTGAACCCCAACCTCTAACCCAAACCTCTAACTCCAACCAACCCCAACCAACTAACCCCAACCATAACCAATACGCAACGCTAATCCCCGGAGTTAGGGCAAGCGCAGCGCGCCCTAACTCCTCGACAGTAGGACGCTGGCGTTCGGGGGGCAAAAAGAAAAATAGAATAAAAAATCTATCAACGCCGAAATCGAACCCACGATACGAACAAGAAGTATTACATAAGTGAGAGGCATTAACCACTGCACCATCATTCCGACGTAGTGTGGTAGACACAATCAGACTAGTCACTAAGGAAGCGCCCCTCAAAACGTAAGCTTTTTACTTGATTAGGAAATGTCATAGTGGGGGAGGCGTGGGTCAGCTCCTCATCACGTCGTTCCTCGATGTCTCGCTATGTTGGTTGCTGGTATCTATACCTCACTTGTGGCTATGTCCCGTTGTCCTGTGACAGCTATCTCGTCCGCCTTTATCAATCGCATTGCCCCGAATCGCCAGAACAATCTACTTCCGCTAACCGTAAATGGTGGTCCACACGGCTCTTTCACGGCTGTTTTGGAATGCTCCGTCCATCAAGATCTCGCTGTAGATGTCTCTCTGGGATTAGACTGGACTGCTAGTGTCCGCGAATGGCTTATTGGCCTCGGTCTGGCCCCCAGCTCTGAACCGATCAGTGGCCTGATTTCTGCCGTACAACCTGGTGAGTTACTTGACGGGATATATGCAAGTTCATTGCTTAATAGCCCCCATTAGACCCTCCTCTGCCGTCCTCGGGTTCGTTAGGCCTGTCCCCAGTATTGGGTGTGAGATTTTCGGAATGTAAGTAGTATTCTTCCCTCGGGCCTAAATAATTTACTGGCTGTTTTTTCAGCGTCGTCTCCCCCCTTGCCTGTCAAAAAACAATGCACTGTATCCCCTATAAACCATGTGTACTGTGGTTTGCCTCCGGGCTCTACAGGCGGTTCAATTCCGTTAGCCCCTGCGGGAGCTTCCTCCGCCCATACTGGGTGGAGTCCCTCTGCCCATGCGGGGCAGAGGATGGCCATCTCTGTGGGGATCGGCTCGAATATTGTATCCTCGAATCATGCTGCCAGTTCTTCATCTACTTCATATGTTGTATCGGGTCCGTCTCAATGTACTGACAGTTTGGATGGTTTCTTCCTCTCATCAGACCCTCTTGTAAATCTTCTGAACTGTGATCCATATAGTGTATATAATCAACTAGATTTCCATGGCCTGTCTCCCGAGGTTTGAGTGTAAAACAGTGCCGTCAGTCTTTGATCTACCACGTCTTGAATGGGAGCTGTGCAACTGCGAACCCAAACGGAAGTAAGGTCTTTTCTCATCTCACGGGCTGCCATAATCTCAGTTTGCCATTTAGTTCGCCAGCCGACATGAGCTATGCTGCTTATAGCGTCCTATTATCCCGACTTTATCTGATGCTGACATGTCTGTTGTGGCGGCATCCATAGGTTTGTCTTCTGATACCACAGGTGTCAAGTCCGTGTTGGCAGCGAAGCGTGCGGATCTTGTTTCAGCTCACGGACAACAAATCCGCTGCACTCTGTATTTGATAAGGTTGAAAAGTTGCCTAAGCCTTCGTTGGTTGCACTTGGAGCTTTACATGGGTTACGGCTTGGCCAATACAACCTGGCGCAAGCCCGAAAATTGCTCAGAGCTCATATCAGTAGCGGTAAATGTGGGCTTCATAAATATGGCTATCGTCATTTAGGTTGTGCCAATTTGTTGAATCTATCCTCGCCTACACCGTCATCATTGCCAGTCCCAGACTTCGACCCTGTGACTGCTCAGATCGCTATTCTCGCATCTGTTGTGGGGAAGTTGTCAACTCGTCCATTGAAACACATTCTTGCGATGCACAGTGTCGATTTTAGTCCAGATGATAAGATTGGCCAGTTGCGGAAGCATCTTAAGGCTTATCTGAAACGTCTGCGCAGAGGGAAGAAGCTAGATGGCCTTAAAACAAATTGGACCGATAAAAACACTGATGCCGAAGCGAAAAGATCTCGAGAAAAAACAGCTCTATGCAACGAGTGGCCAAGACTCGTACCCAAGTCTCTTAAGCAACAATTGGTACAGAATTTCAACCTCCACATTTCCAGTGAATCTCAGGCAAGATTCGCGTGTGCGAGCTGCTCAGGCAGAACCTTGGTTAAGGATCAACGTAGGCTTGGATTAGAAGATTTCGACTTGAAACTTCTCAACCGACCAGATTGGAACATCGCAGACCCTGCAGAAGATGACATGGACTCCGCGAGGTCGGATTCAGCTATGGAAGTAGACGATATCGCCAGGGAGGCCATGGATGTTGATTCCAATTTGGAGACCGGTCTGGCAGAACATATTCATGGGACCGCGGATGTTGACTTTGATTCTGATGCCGTAGATGGACAAACCCGTACACTAGATCCCTGGCTTGATCCGGACTGCATTTCACCTCCGATGCCATTTGACAAGGGTACATTTGCTGAAGCTTTGGTGGACCCTGATGGCATTGATTCTGACGAGGCCGGAAATCCAGTTCTTCTCACTTGTAAAAATTGTTTCTCATTTTTAAAGCGCGGTAAAGTTCCACGTCTGTCTTTGGCCAACTATAATTTTTTGGGCCCCATACCACCTGAGCTCACTGATCTCACCGTGATCGAGGAAGCAATGATTGCCCGCTGCCGTGCTAAGTGCTGGATCATTCAACTCAAGAAAGAAGACAACTATTCGATCCCAATTACTCAAAGAGGTGTCGAGGGCATGTTATCGTTTATCCACAACGACCGTCTGATATTGCAAAGGTATTACCACCCTCAATTGAAGAGGTCGTGACTCCCATCTGTGTGATTTTCGTCGGCTCCAGTCCTCCAACCCAAGAATGGCTGCAGAAAAAAGCTAAACCACTTACAGTCCGCAAGGAGAAAGTTATGTCTGCCCTGGATTGGCTGAAAACCCACAATCCGCTCTACAAAGACGTAGAAATAAATCGCCACGTATTTGATGGACAACCGGACGAGACAATCCTTCCGTTTCATGTGCAACATGTCTTGCCGTCCGCAGGTATCAACTCGACAACATCCTCTTATGTCCCCACTCCGCAGGCCCAAACTAAAGCAGTAGATCACAATGATCCAAATGTTGAACCTTCCATAGTTGTACCGGATTTGTCCACAATTATGAA
This sequence comes from Mycena leptocephala, assembly GCA_029378395.1. Classification (NCBI taxonomy): domain Eukaryota; kingdom Fungi; phylum Basidiomycota; class Agaricomycetes; order Agaricales; family Mycenaceae; genus Mycena; species Mycena leptocephala. Next base: position 124,305 of record JARJLF010000783.1, on the reverse strand, counting down.
TCCTCCAACTACTAAACCATTTCCCTTTGAATCTGTTGTTGTGATGGATGTTGAAGGCCGTGCTTCTTCGAATGAGCTTCGCCAGGCCGCAGTCAAACACATGAACCTCCCGGGAAATAATTATCTTGGTATCCCGCATGACAAGAACCCTGTCAATGAATTCGACAATCCTGCACTGTTCCCTATGATATATCCCACTCTATATCCATATGGAATTGGCGGTTGTGAAGATGAAAGACGTCAAACTCCCCTCGCCATGAAGACACACGTCAAGTACTTGTTTAATCTGTCAGACAGACGCTTTCAAACTAACTACTCCTTTCTATTCACGGCATTCAATATGCTGCAACGACGGCAGGTTTTATTACGAACCCACTTGAAGGTGAAGCGAAAGAATTTTGATCGTGTTGCGGCTCAATTTGCGACAGTCTCACCCCAAGCAGTTCACTTGGTATCCGAACGTATCGCAAACGGTGACTCCAAGACTGCCAACAATGCGGAAGAGCGCCGGGTATTGAAATTGATGCAGGAGGTCAATGTAATCAACGCACATGTGGAAGGCTCATCCCAATCTAAACTTGTAATGAGAAATCAGATTCGGGGATTAATGATAGAGAAAGGTCTTCCCAGTTTCTATCTAACAATTACAGCTCTTTGTGGTACAACAGGCGCGGTCTTTTTTTTTTCTGTTTTGGGAAGTTTTCCCGAGAACAGCTGCCCTGAGCTCAATTCTCAACCGTTTCGCTTCAAAATAAGCTCATTCGATTCGCATTGAGAATCCACAGCGAATGGAATACCGGTATTTTTAATCCTTTTATGTAATAGAATTTCTTCTGGAAAGACTTGGTTTTGAGTAGGACACCTGTAACACTTGGAATACTGCCCTGATTGGCCTAATCTTTGGATATGCTATACGTCCGATGTGACCCTAGCGAATGTGGGTGTTTACGGAGCTTAATGTACTCAAACCTTCATGGACAGCTCTACTTATGGCAGTGTCTGGATATCTACTTTGCTAAAGTGTGCGCAAGATCACAATCACTCAGCATGTAATATAAATAAACACGCCATTGTCTAGGGCCACATCAGATGTATAACATATCCAAAAACTAGGCTAATCGGGGCAGTATTCCGAGTGCTACAGGTGTCCTACTCAAAACCAAGTTTTTCCGGAAGAAATTCTATTCCATAAAAGGATCAAAAAATACCGGTATTCCATTCGCTGTGGATTCTCAATGCGAATTGAATGAGCTTATTTTGAAGCGAAACGGTTGAGAATTGAGCTCAGGGCAGCTGTTCTCGTGAAAACTTGCCAAAACAGAAAAAAACTGGCCGCGCCTGTTGTACCGCAAAGAGCTGTAATCCAGCGGATGTCTACAATCCGCTCGTAAAATTTCTTGCAGGTGATGAAATAAATTTAGATGAGATGAGCCTGGACACCGTACCAGACTATTTTGACCAATCTTGCTTGATCGCAAAGAATCCAGCCGTCACTGCGCAATTCTTCAATGTCTACATGAAGGCATTTATCTCGGAGATATTAGGGTATGATCCAAAGCAGGAAGACTTGGACGGGGGGATCCTTGGAGTGGTAAAGGCATATTACGGGTGTGTTGAAGCACAGGGCCGAGGTACATTGCATTGTCATATGCTCATATGGCTGGAGGGTGGCTTGCATCCAAATCAAATCAAGGAGAAGGCTTTAGCGAATGGTGGGGACTTGGAATTTCAGAAGAGACTACTAGCGTTCCTCGATGACACAATTTCGAACAGCATCCCTGCGGACCCAGATCCAAGTTTCAATTTGGAACTGGGAAAGGTGCATCCATGTTCGACAAGAGGCCCCACAGAATCAGATAATACTCACAATCCATCTACTGCTCGCCAAAAGGATCTGCATGACTTGGTAAAAAAATGTCAGTTCCACACGCATCACCCAATATGTTACAATATTGGCGTGGACCACCCGATCCTAAGGAATGTCGGTTTGACCTGGATGAAACCAATACCGTTCCTATCAGTTTCTTCGATCCTGAGACTGGTGAACTTACCCTGAGATGTCTCGATGGATTAGTTAATAATTTCAATGAGACTATGTTGGAAGCTATTCGCTGTAATATGGACATAAAATTCATTGGTTCAGGCCCTGCAGCCAAGGCCATACTGTATTACATTACCGATTATATCACGAAGACACAGCTGCAAGCACATGTAGCATACGCAGCTTTAGAACTTGCTGTCGGAAGGTTGGGGGAGTATGATCCAAATGTTGACGAATATACTGTTAGGGCCCGTCGAGTATTGCAGAAATGTGCACACTCAATGATAGCGAAGCAGGAATTATCTGCGCAGCAAGTCGTATCCTATTTGATGGGCTATGAAGACCACTTCACGAGCCATCAATTCACCAGCCTCTATTGGACGGGCTTTGAGAAATTCATCAACGATGAAGATCCCAGCACAGAATGCTATGCATCCAGTATCAAAAATCCGGAGCAGTCAGTTCCAATTGTGGCGCCAGATGAGTTGGAAGCATGTACAGAGAATGATCAACTCGCATCAAACTCTGAGGAACACGCTGATTTCGGGACTGCTGTCCACTCTGTTGCAGATTCAGTTCCGGAAGAAGGGGAATTAGATGTAGATGAGATTACACTGATTTTTGATAGAGCTGGTCGGCCATTACCATCAGCAAACCAGGTGGCTGATTATCAAAGTAGAGGGGAATCTTTGAAAGATGTATGTCTTTGGGACTTTGTGGCCCAGGTGGAGAAGGTATCGAAGGTATCATCAAAGCGAAAACACCATGAGGAGCCTGAACAAGACATCAAGAAGAGGACTTCGAAGAAGACAGCGAATATCTGGATGACTTTGCTGACACAGACGGTATCCTGAATTATTCTGGGCGGCTGAGACCAAAGGTGCCATTGAATACTGGGCATATTGAAGCCAAAAGTCACTTCTTGCGTGTTAGATCTCCCGTCACCAGAAGGGTTCCTGTACCAATTGGTCCCGCAATGCCGCGCCGTGATGTTGAAGATCTTAAACAGAAACATGCGAGGCTCATACCCATCCTATTCAAACCTTGGAGACATGCCAGTGACTTGCGGTTGCAAGGGCAATCCTGGTACGAAGCCTACTTGGCGTTCAGAAATCAGTGTTCCGCTTTTGTTTTGGATGCTATCAACAATATTCAGATTCTGCATGAATGTAAGGACAGCCGGGACGCTCACTTTGCCAACAGAAGCAACCGGAAAAGAGCTGGTATTTCAGTGGGGATAGCACGGAGGGCGTCTGCTGGTGAGGACATATTTGATGAAGAGGACGAAAGCACGATGCTTGAACATCTCGAGACGATTGATCTTTCACGTTTGAATCACGTTAATGAAGTTAATTTGCACATTCTCGAGTCAGTTGCATCTGCCGAGCTCAGCGGTATGTTCTCGTATGCTGGAGGGAATTCCTCTGAGAGCAGAGAGGAGCTGGAAAGACATGAATTGGTTGAAGATAAGCACCCAGTACAAGAAAATCAATGGCAAAAATCCTACGAGACTCGAAAAGACAGGTGGAAAAAATCTGCATCACTTCAAGACCCGCCAGCAACTGTTGAAGGCAGTTCAAAAGATCAAAATACACTTGATTTACTCCAAGATGGTTCCGGATTTCGGTCCACGGATTACCAGGATGTTGCGGCCATTCATAGTGGTAATCCCAATGTGCCCGAGTCGACCACAGATCCCGCAGACACAGTACTTTCGATTGACGATGTGATTGCAGAGTACACTTTGAACACCGAGCAGTCAAGAGCTTTCAGGTTAATAGCTGAACACAGTTTAGAAAAAGGAGACCAGCCCTTACTAATGTTCCTCGGTGGTCCAGGAGGCACCGGCAAATCCAGAGTTATCAATGCACTAACCGATTTCTTCACGAGGAGGTCCCAGGAGCGTCGGTTTCGTCTTGCGTCATATACAGGCGTCGCAGCACGGAATATCTCTGGAATGACGCTACACGCAGCACTGAACCTGGGACAGAAATCAAAATTCGGACTGAACAGTAAGGCTCGCAGGGATTTAATGTCGATGTGGGAAGGAGTTGATTATCTGTTTATAGACGAGGTTTCGATGATCGGATGTGCTTTGCTGAATGATATAAGCGAAGCCCTGAGTATTGCCAAGGGAAATACCGACGCATTTGGTGGAATCAACATCATCTTCGCCGGTGACTTCTCGCAGTTACCACCTGTCGGCCAAAAAGATTGTATGCCAATATCATTACACCCGGAGCTCTTTATAATGCTGACACTCGACCGAAACAGAACATTGTGTTCGGAAAATACTGTGGTTGTCGGTCAAGACTGTAGTCCTTCTAACAGAGAACAAGCGTTAGAGCGGGCCAGAGAATGAACAATTTTTAGCTCTACTTAGCAGACTCCGAGAGGGTCGTTGCACTGACTCCGACTATGCATTGCTCAATACCCGAGTTTTATCCAATTTGGACATCGATTGGACAGAGGATAAGTGGCGGCAAGCCCCGATTATAGTGCCCGACAATGCCACAAAAGACGCATTGAACATAAGGGCGGCCAAATCCTTCGCGGATGCAACTGGACGTATGATGCACTGGTATCACGCCAGTGACACGATGTCGAGAAATAAGTCTATTGAGGACGAGGGTCTTATTGACCGGCTGAATCGAATGGATTCTGGGCAGACAAGCCAGCGATTGGGAAAAATACCTCTTGTTATTGGAATGCCAGTGATGATTTCACAGAACTTCGATGTCCCTGGAGGCGTAGTCAATGGTTGTTCGGGAACTTTGAAGAGTGTTCGGTACAGAGTGGACGCGAAAGGTCGGAGACATGCCATTTCATGCGTAATTGAGGCCCCGGACACTTCACCTGGAATCATTCCTGGATTGCCGGACCACCATGTTGTTGCTCTTGAGGATACTGTTAGCATTGAATTTAAACATTACCATTCAAAGCATACTAGAACGATTCGGAGAGCTCAACTTCCAGGTCTTCCGGCATTTGCGATGACAGCACACAAATCGCAGGGCAAGACACTAGAGCAGACAGTTGTCAACCTTCGTCAATGTAGAGGAACCGAATCACCGTATGTCATGATATCGAGAGTTACTTCGTTGGATGGGTTGTTGATTTTGAACAGCTTCAAAAAGGATGCCGCCAGTCTGAGGAGGTTGGTAATGAGGCAATACGACATCAAATTTTGGCGCTCCACACCATTGTGGAGACCGGATCACCAGAGGAAGTGAAGGAGGCGAAGAATAAACTGGCAGGTCTATCCCATCCCCAGGACTTCAGTACAATTGTCTCGAAGGAAACAGACGAAACTCGCATAGCAGAAGATTCGTTTGTGCGATTAACCCGGCTCGAAAGAGCCAACCTGATGACAGCGCGGGCAAATATTGCGCCCCAGTCATTCAGTCAGTCGGCCCGAGCTCCGTATGCTGCACCCAAAAGGGTGCCTCGGAAACCGATTTCTCGTGTCGCCAACCGTTTCCCTCTCATATATCTTAGTTGCGTTTAACCCGACGTTGATTCAAAGGTTGTTCCGGCGGCGGGACCTTCTTCAGTCCATTATCGATCTGTCCCGCAGCCAAATTCTACTCCAGCAGCACCCGTGGCACGGGCGAAGGGTAAATTGAGCAGCCCAGTGGCCCCCACTAAGCTCAAACGCCAGAGGCGCAAGTAGACAAAGGTATGTGTCCCTATGAAACCCTGGGTTAGTGGTGTTAATTAAAGCTGTTGAAGGGACCAGTCGGATCCATCATACATTCATCCTCCAATGCCAAAACCAAATCAAGCCAGGCTGTTCCCGGCAGGCTCAATACCATGTCTAGGCGTCCTTTTAAATTCTATCTTTCTATCATTCCCTTGCAACCACCTGTGAGTGCAACTGCCGCCTGCGTGCTCTTATGCTGAGAGGCAGACTAGTCTAATCATGTGTTAGCATTTTGAGGATAAAACATGCAAGCTTTAAACATATAGTTGTGCCGCGACGCTTCAAGCTCAAGCATCTCTACCCAATACTTCCGGGGATAAACTTGTGGGTTACTCATTTAACGGTGAATGCCAACATCTAATTTATCCTGAAGCCCTTCATTCATTTTGGGTGTTATATCTTCCGATCTTTTCCATGCTTGGTTCTCAACCACTGGGTCGGCGTTGTCCGTAGATTTTAATCTCTGAATCAGCACACTATCTTTCACCTAATCTATAACTTGCGGTGGGGGTTCCACTTGATCATCTGCAAGCTCGTCTGAACGTTCTTCTGGTTTCTTCCACCGGAACTGTCGCGCATATGTTATGTAATGTACTGCACAAGTACTGCATGGAAATTAAAATAAGTATTGAGGACGGCTTGAAGGGACATCATGATTGGTAACATAGGAGATAGTGGGCTTTGCCGCGAAGCGCGCTACCACGAGTTATTAGGGGTGCTCAATAATTAGGTCGACCTGGTCAGGTCGTCGTTTACAGCCATTTGCGGAACTTAGGGCGCGGGCCGTTTTTTTTTTTTTTTTGAACATTTTGCTTAGAACACTCACTACAACCTCAATTCTGGTCAGAATCCTTCGGGAGTAGGTGCGTTCGACTCGCACCGAAAATCTCCAGGGGATGAAGTACCGGCTTTATTGATGTAATTATGTAATGAAATTTCTTCCGAAAAATCGTGGTTTCTATTAGAACACTTGTAACACAATGAATACTGGACCAATTGACTTAGTTCTTGGATATGGTATGTATCGCAACTGGGATCAGGGGATGGCATATATTTTTTGGGTGTTATCTCAACTCATTGTGATTTTTTAGTCACTTTAACAAAGACCATATTTGCATGCTAACATAAATAGAGCCTACCATGCAGATTTGGGTGGATTTATATCTGTAAACCTAACAGTCCCCTGCTACTAGGTCCGATACATAGCATATCCAAGAATTAAGGCAATCGGCCCAGTATTCATTGTGCTACAAGTGTTCTAATAGAAACCATGATTTTTCGGCAGAAATTCCATTACATAATTACATCAAAAAAGCCGGTACTTCATCCCCTGGAGATTTTCGGTGCGAGTCGAACGCACCTACTCCCGAAGGATTCTGACCAGAATTGAGGTTGTAGTGAGTGTTCTAAGCAAAATGTTCAAAAAAAAAAAAAACGGCCCGCGCCCTAAGTTCCGCAAATGGCTGTAATTCAGAAATTCATTTGATCCTTTGATCGCCGAAGGTCCGATCACTCCTCCCGTGATTTCTTGTGACCTTGTGTACATTCGCTCTTCTCCCTCTCCTTGTACGCGCGCGCGCCAGTAATGAAGTCAAGGGGCGCGTAAATGCGTACCTTCTTGATTATTTCGCTAATTAATCCGCCGTTTGATTCCTAATCTTCTTACCATACCCATTAATTCTCATATGATCCGTATCTGGGTCATCCTCGAGCACGATCGAGGTCGCCATGAGCTCTTCTGCTGTGTAGATGAGGTCCGATTGTGTTTGGATCTTGGTGGCTCGCGGCATCAGAGATTGGCCCAAATGGGATATGCACAGCCGAGACGGCTGGCAATCAGATGATCAAATGAATTTTTGAATTAAACGACGACCTGACCAGGTCGACCTAATTATTGAGCACCCCTATTGGGAGTGGGCAGCGATCGACCCATCAGTGATTTGTTTGTACATGTTGATTGATCTCCCCTCCAAAATCCAGCATCAAAACGCCGTCCGGTTTTCTGGCGTCCCAGCGCAAGGTCCGGCAAAAGGAGGCAAAGTGTTCTTAAATGAGCATATCTCGAGTCCTACGAGCCGATATTTTTTTTTATCAAAATAACTACAAAGTTACCTCCATGGCTGTATATCGTGAGACCGCAATCGGGCCGCAATAAATAATTCTTTTCCGTAGGATCCGAGATATTGGTCATATATTAGGGACCACGGCCGACCGGAACTACCAAACTGGGGTTCTGGTGGAGGTTTTTAATGAGCTATGGATCGGCCCGAGACCCCGGACGGACCCAAGGGCCGAGACCCGATGGTCCGTGCGCACCTGGGTCAAATGCCGTACATCAAGGAACATCAGATGGCCCGCCCGTCCCCCTCGCTCTGGGAGAAACCTGGCCAAGACCCTGGCCGCCCCGTGCGTAGTGTGCGCGTACCCGGCGGATCCAACGCTCTCACGGATTCCTTGCGGCTCATTGACAACCCCGAGCTCTTGATTCAGAATCACGCCCATGCCGCAACGATCTCATGGATTCGTTGCAGCTCATTGACAACCCGAGCCCTTGATTCGGAATCGCGCCCAAGCCGAGGTCTTCGCGATCCAGGAGCTTGTAGAAAATTGTATCCAACACCTCCGCGGGTTTGACCAGGATCTCAAATCCTGTACCCTTGTTTGTCTCGCGTGGGTCTATCCAGGGCAGTCACACCTGTTCGACCGTATTGTTTTGGCAAACGATAGGTCACCTTCCTTCGCTATTCGCTCCCGGCGCCTCCTCGACGTACTCCACGGTTCCCCGCATCTTATTCCATTCGTCCACGAGCTATGGCTGCAACTCGATGACCTGCCCGAACAAGATGTGGCCATCCTGGCGGATCTTTCCAGTCTACCATTTACATCCTTACAGAGACTGTTCCTCTGCAATTACACGCTTCCAACAAGGGTCCACTTATCACCTCATTTCAGCGGTTGATCTCTATCCAATCCCTTCATCATCTCGAAATCTCTTGCCGGTTCGACAGCCTGGTAGACTTCCACCGGATCTTCCAAGTGCGCGCGCAGCGCATACGAAGCCTCGTTTTTCGACATGTTTGGATGGAGGATTCGACAGAAACTTTCAACCTGTCGGGAGGCTCTGAGACCCTTGCCCCCGTCGCCAAGATAGGCTCCTTAGAGCTTTGCGATTCGGTCGACATCCACTCTTGGCTTTTAAAGCCCTGCTGCCCTTTCGATTTTTCCGAAGTCCTAAACCTCAGTGTTGACGCGGACGCCGACCTTCTGTCGGGTATCGGTGAAAGCCCTGCAGCTGCAACTATCGAAAATCTCACGCTCAACTCGTGTATGTCAAAATTCTATGGTAAGCTCTATAAACCACTATGAAGTATGTGGATAATTTTTGATTCTTTGCCAGATCGGCGATATCTACATCTTGCGCCATTTGTGGCACTCCGATGTCTCACCGTCCTATCCATGGATGCAGAAAACGGGATATCTGTCACCCTGAGGCTGCTGTCCACTGTGCCGTTGCCCAATCTGATCCACGAAATCACCATTCTTCTTCTCGAGCTCCCGCGACCAGAATGCACACGATTCGACCAGGACTTGGTCAACCTCAAGGACCGCATGCCGTACCTGAATCGTATTTCATTTTCCTGCCCTGGGGAAGGGCTGTCCTCCTTGTTCCCGCTGCTCAGTGCGACGCGACTACTTCATCAGTCATGCCATTGAAGCCAAAGCGAGCTGCTCTCCTGGGAATCTCAGTGAGTGCATGTAAGCTATTCCGTGGGGTTATGTGTATTTCATGGTGTTTCAGCGCAGCAACCTGTAATAAAAATTTGTTCCCACTTTCTTACTGAAGTAAGGCCTTTCGTGTTCACGCATTTCCTGCAGAGTTTACATGTTTACACTCAATCTACCTCTTCTGTCTAATACAAGACTGGGGGTACATAGTGCGGTTGGTTCGTGGATGAATTTCAAGTTAAGAGCGGTCATGCGTTCGATTACCAGTACAACCATGTATGTTTTTCAGGCACAGGTGAAGGACTTATTACTACCGAGGGGACGGCGATTCGATGGAGCCAATTAGGTGTGTATTTCCTATTTTCTTTCCCTTTGCGCGCCCACTTTCCCAGTATTACGCTCTGATCAGTGCAACGACATGCACATCTCTTTTCCTGGGGCGCCGCTGTGCTCCCTCGCCACCTCCCCGCTTGCTATCTCTACAGTAAAATATCTCATGCTCAAGTTCAGCGTACACCGGCGCCATGCAGTTCTCGGATCCGCCAACGTCATGTCGGGCGCTTGTCAACGGTCGCCCTCCGCACGCACCACGCCGTCCACGCACCCGGCCCTCGGGCACCGGCTCCCCGCTTCAGCGCCGACTCGTCCCTCACTGACGTCCCCTTCTCAAGGACTACGGCGCTGTCTCCCCGCGGTCAATGCCTCCGTCAGACAAAATGCCCGCCTACGCAGCCCCGTTCTGCGCCGCATCTTAGGCCATGCGCAGCGCCTGCTGTTTGCGTGCACCTAGTGTAGCTATTACTCTGAACTACAATCCCAGCAGGACTGACAGCTGGCAGCGCCGCGCTCGCATGCGTTTCTGTTCGACCTTCAAGAGAGGTCTCTTTGACCCTGAGTCCTCAGTTTCTCTGAGTCTAACCTGCAGTGCTCAGGCTTCAAAGTTGGTGAAGCGAATCCAGAGAGAAGCAAGGGCAGTCCGAAGAAGTGCCGTAACCCCTTTCCTTTTGTGAAGTAGTGAGAGCGGCGGTGGCGGCTCGGAGGTACAGCTCCAGACAATAAAGCTGGCAAGGCCGACAAGCGGCACGGCCCGCAACCAAAAAGAGGATTCGAAATTATCTCATTACAGTAATTTTGATCGGAAAGAGCAAGCAGATTGTTCAATACCCGAACCGCACTTTTTGTACTGTCAGCATTTTTTCTCGTTGCAAATGAGGGGCGCTGCTTGGGCCTCTTCAGGCTCGATACACATGCTAGTGATCGATACTGATACTGAGCGGAGTTTCAAATCTTTGTCATCAGGAAATGATGCGCACGAGTTCGAGCCTCAGCAGTGACAGAACACTATTTCTCCCGTTTTTGGTACCCTGCTCCCTTCAAATGACACATAAAACGGAAATTTTGCACTTCAAAACCCCATATCCTTTTTGGAGTTTATTGTCAGCTCTCGAAGTATTAGAATGAACAAGTTCTGAGTTGCACAGCCCGTTAAAGGAGTTTTGTTCAAATGAAATATTTTGTCCTTCATTTCGCCTCTAATTCTGTCAACAATGGCATGACTGAAGCCCAGAGAAAGGCTAGCCACATATTAAACATTGAAGATTCACAAACTCATGGTTTAGCCATGTAGATTGTAGATGTCGTAGAACCAACGTGGAAAAAGCAAATAACTGTGAATTAAAGACAGAAGAGCTCATTAGATGAATCCCTACTGATGAGGAGTAGCTGTAGGCACTTTAGTTCAAGCATTTTGCACAAAAGATGGCTTCAAAGTGGCCGAGTTTTGGAACCCTTCCCTATTTGGATGGAATTAAGAGTCCGCTCACTATCTGAAACTCCGCTCAGTATCGAAGGTATCTTATATGCTGCGCGCAGCGCGGAGAAAAATCTGGAAATATTTGGGGAAGATCTTCAGACATTCAAAGGGTAGTAAGCCTTTTTTTCGGAGTTTTCAGATCCATGTGTAGTATCTTTGGAGCTTTATTTCAGTATCGAGATCAGAGGTGGTGTTGTTTGGCAAAGAGCTCTGATGCGCGGAAGCTTCCGAAATACCCTGAAATAGATACCCGAGATCCCCGAAAGATTGTGTAATATTTTAGTTTCTTTTTCTTTTATTTTAATAATTTCCCTCACTAGCACCAGTATCGAGCCCCTCTTCACTATTGGCACCTTCTTGATCTATGACGAAGCTCTGCACAGCGAGTTGGGAGTAATATTAGACAGGTTGCGCAGGAGCCACGGAGCCACGTGGTGGCTCTCGGACCGTGCGCAAAAATAGCAGGCGAGTGGCTCAAAAGAGCCACCAACGCGGGAGCTGAACCTTTAGGGAGGGGCCATTCGGAATGCAGTCTGCTTTGCTCTCACGACATGCCAACATACATAGGGTACTGAAATTTAATCTTGATTGGCTGAACATGCACAAACAATATTTAGTCATACAACATTGGTCACAGCAAGAAAAAATTGGAGGGACGTGGTAAGACACAAAATTGCATTCGAAAAAATATGAACATGTTTGTTCACCCTGTTTACTGCTTTCAAGCCGGTGTTCCACCTCATTTCACTCACACAAGGCCAATGGATCCTCTCCATTCAATATTGTGTATTAGTCATTTCTGCTTCATGATCCCGCTGAGTTAGTCATTGTTGTTTAATGTTCGGCAAGCGTCCGGGCCGGTGAGCCGTGGAGGTTGAATTCACTGTTCGTTCTTCGTTTCTTCCCGACTCAACTATTCAATTGATTCCTGTGCACTTGAACTGAGCTCCACAAGTCAGCTCCTATCTCTGGTGCCAGTTGTCTCTTTGGTAGGCTCGATCAATGTCGACTCTCGAGGCAACCGAAGAAGAAGCTCAGATACTGCAGCTGGTTCCTGCATTTTGTGACCCAGAATCTATTCCCTGCTTCCAGTCTCGCACTTTCCACTCAGTGTTTGACTACGGACCCAATTTCCTGGCTAGAATCAATCGTATTTGCTCCTCTTCATCCTTCTCAAGCTCCTACTACTGCGCCCGTCGCATATCAGATTTCAAATTCCACTCCAATTCCACTCCTTTTAATCTTTGAAGTGCTTGCAGCCGATTCACAGAAGCATTTTCTTTTCCTGTGCTTTGTTCTCCCAATTCCGTATCATGGGTTCAACCATCTTTCAATTTGTTACCTCAGTTGCCTCTCAAAAAGAATACCAGCCACAAAACTGTTAAACCTTGATAGCCTATTCTAGAAATTGTTGGCTGTTGCTTGCTTCCCCACTCTTGACTTTTTTTTCCAGTTCATGCCATGCCCATTTACATATCCCGGTTCACAAATACTTCTCTGACAGAGATTTATTCTGAGTTGTGAATAAAATTACTCCTTGATTCTGGGTTGCAGTTGTCACTGGTTGTGTCCACAAGTCCGACTCGGCTCTCTCTGCAAGCAAAATTCCCTCACCATACTCAATAAAGATTCACCGGTGGAGACGCCAGGACTGGCAGCCTCAAAGAGCGGACATGGCGGTAGCGGACAAGAAGTAGGATGGTGACTAAGCTACTACATGGGGATGGTATGCTAGCCGGCCAGGACACCCTACTACATCTGCCCACCCACACAAATAGCGACGTCCTCGTCGCGATCCGAAAACTAGCCCCGCACGAAGGTCTGAGCAAACACTGTGTCTAAGACCACTGGTTGCAGGAGTCCTCCGCGATTGGGGAAGTCTGCATGGACGGAAAGGGAATCGAAGTTGGAAGGAGGGAGAATAATTGCAGTCGGGCCAAAATATTTTAACAGCGGTGTTCGGCGGGTGTCGGAAGCGGGAAAATGAGCGCATTCAACTGCAAGTGGACAGTATAATCGGGGCTGGAGGATACCTCGGACGGCGCGAAAGGGTGGCAGTAACATCCCAAGCTCCGGTAGTCGTCCAAATTGCCGGTCAATTTGCTCTAGACCTGCAAGGAAACCAAGGCACGGACACCCAGCTTAGCAACCTAAGCCCGGCTAGGCGTCGCCACGTTCCGCAAGCGCTAAGCATTGTTACGGCAACGCTCCCACACTTCCAGATGGGACGGGGGTTTTCCCACGCTCCAACGGCGGCGGGATTGGTGTCGGCGAAGATCGAGCAGCGAGCGCGGGGTCAATCGAGTCGAAAATTTTGCCAAGGAGGGATGGGAAGTAGTAATGGTGGTGCCAATAAGATCTAGCTCAATCAGAGGCTTGGTGGGCTGGATGCAAGCCGCATAAAACGGATGTCGATGGATGGTGAGGCCGGAAAGAAAAAGCTAGAAATGATCCGTGCAGCGGACAGCGGAATCTCGTCTGTAGGGGTGTATCGTCGAATCGCACTCCAATCACCAAATGGAGACGCCAGGACTGGCAGCCTCAAAGAGCGGACATGGCGGTAAGTCTGAGCAATTGACCCAGCAAATTTTTACGCTCACGTGCCCTACCGGCGGCATCCCTAATCGGGACAGCTTGACATGTCAATTTGTCCGATTTCCGTAGGCGAGTTCGAATAATTTGCGGACGACGCGATCAGAGATATAAGATGAGTCGCTAAAGATATAAGATGTCCAAAGATGCCTTTTCCAAGACATGAGATGTTTTGCTCAAGACAAAGATGCTCAAAGATGGCCGCCAAAGATGTAAGATGCCAAAGACGAAATTGCGGTTTTACTGATGAGAATTGTTATGTACTTTGAGAAACAGGTGGTCCGTGCGCCGACGACGAGCTCGAAGTTGGTGTAACATCCCGAAACATGTTAGGCTCATTCTACTCAGAATCAAAAGTTATCCCACTTTGACATAAGAAATTTTTACACTTTTTTTGAGCGTCCCGACCTTCCAAACGCTTAAGTCAAGGCCTCTGAAATGGCGGGGGAAAATTCCTTCCGCCAAACCAGCGCCATGCCCAGTCCGCTAGCAGATGATCTCCTGTTGCACTCTCTTTGTCTGATTGATGTCTCTGTTTGCATGATTGTTGTCTTTGTTTGCATGATGTTCTGCATTCGGTCTGATATCAATCTGCTAGCGTCGACTGGTTCACGAGTCTAGAGTGCACCATACATAGGCCTGACTGATCGGAGCTAGAATCTGGAAAAATCGGTCATTCCAAGGTCTTTATTTCCCCGGAAATAGCCTCAGATTGCCGAGGGTTTTGCCGCTCGGCAGCATCGGTGTTAATCGGTCGCACCGAAAGAATTGCCGTTGTTTCTGCATGTATTTCCTGTGCTTTTGCGACCGAGTTTTTGCGTGTAGAACTTCGGGCAGTATTCGTCTCGGAGATTTTCTTGACGTCGAATATCGGCGCAAATTTCTGCTTCTCCATCTCCGGTATGGCAATATTATGCGATAATTCCTCCCCTTTGACATCACACAAGGCATCCTTGCGGACTGACTCTGGACGTGCGGGGATAATTACTGGGACGATGCTCCTGATACTTCTCCTTACTCTTACTCTTCGTAGTCATTTGCATTTGTCTTGATCAGACCTTTTACCGAAGCCTCCGCTCAAGATGAGGCTTTCCCTGCCGCATTCTTGGCGGCTCTCACTGGCTACGTCGGCTCCACTGTTCACAATAAGGCGAGCGGGGAAATTGCAGGGTTGCCTCCGCAGGATTACGCAGGGGAGAAATTCGCTCCAAAACTGGTCAAAATCATCAAGACACACCGTCTCCATACGTGCCTTCCATTTCAATGTCAATACTTTCAATCATATGCCGTTTAGGCTTCCACCCTAAAACAGCTTGAAGTTGTGAAATCATTGAGTTTCTTTGGCGATCCACGCAGGGTTTCAAAGTTCTGTAATTCTATCAAGTGCTACCAGGAATAACCGGAGAGATAATGCATACATTCTCCATGAGACTGTGTGAGAATGAACTCCGGCGGATATTGCGCCCGCCGGTCGATTCTCATCCAGGCGGCGTGAGCTTTTGGACGAACGCCGCCTCGCGCGCGCTCCTGGCCCTAACCCCAGGCACAGCGCCAGGCGCTGCACATTAACACCCAAAACGACACCTTCCTGCAGAGTCTTCAGCACGATGTGGTGGGGCTGCAGCACCAGAATGCGGCTACGGTGCATGTCAACATGTTTGATCTCGCCGGTGGCGGTTCGATTCCCGGAACTGATATTTTCATTTTTAATTTCCTTTTTGGGCATTCGGCGTTGAATATGTTTTTTCTATCTTTCAGCCTTTCCACAACAGGTGACGGTTTCAACAAACAGTCCTTTTCTCCAGGTATGCCCTCTTGGTATTTAAATCATGAATAACTGGGCTTATAATTGCTCTCAACCAGCTCTCCCTATCCCGACTTTCCCTTAAAATACATGAGCTCAAATATTAACACTTCCACCAAACACCACCTATTTGACAATGATTTTGTCAGCCGCCATGCCCTGTCCACATGGTTGATATATCTGGCCATCTAAGACCCTTGCCTCCATAAATAAATGGCAAAAATATACTTTACCCTCAGGAAATGGCCAATATATGAATTCATCTTTGTTTTGTTTCCCAGGTACACTCCAGCCCTTGTTTTTAGCCTTGTGAAAAAGAACTCCACATGTGGTATGTAGAGAATATTAAGCGAGCTCGTACGTAATCTACTTACCCATATAGTAGTGTACGCGCGTCCTACGCCTCTATCCGTTTGCCTACGTACTGTCCTGTACTCAATAGGCCAAACGTCGTCCTCTTGCTGCTACCGGGTACCCCTCTGAGCGGGTAAAAGTCCAACACAAACGGATCAAGCCCTGAGGTCACATCTCGTGCTCTCTGGTGGGGTATTCATAATTCACCACAAGCCCTCGCGCCGCGCTCGAGGCGTACCCACATCGTCTACGGGACTCTAAACCGGAATTTCACGGCCTCTGCTTTCGCACACCGGACTCCTTACACCCCCTGCTCACGGTTCATCACCGGAATCCTCACGGCTCATCGCCGGAATACAGCACACACGGCTCATCACCGGAACACGGTTTACTACCGGATCACCACCACTCCTTTCTCTTGCTTTCCTGCTTCACCCTCCTTCGTACCTGCCCATGCCCCGTCTCCAGTTCGACGAACTCGATGAGGGCGGCTACGAGGACTGGCTTCCTAAAATGGAAGCACTGCTGATCGAAGCAGATCTCGATGAGGTTGTCTTTGGGGACGCGACGCCGCCAATGGGGTCCCTGAACTCGAAGCCGGTTAAGGCGTGGGAGAAGAAGAAGAGGTTGGCGAAGGCAAAAATTACTTTGTACGTCGCCAAATCTCAGCTTCCCCATCTCCGCATCAGCAACGACCCGCGCGTCATTTGGGACGAACTGCAGCGGGTCCATCGCGCGACTGGGTTTGGTACCCTCCTCGCCATGCGCCGCCGCTTTTTCGCCATGCAGAAGCGCGACGACCAGAGCATCCTTTCTTGGATCGCTGATGTCCGTCACTCTGCGTACCTGCTGGAGCAAGCCGGCTATGCACTCACCGACGTCGACAAGGTCCTTGCACTCACGCAGGGCCTTCCGGACTCATACTCCACCTTCCTTGTCACCCTTGATGCTCTCCCCTCGCCGACTTTCGACGCCATCACCGTGAAGCTCCTGAACGAGGAAACTCGTCAGAAGTTCGCACTATCTGCGAAGGCGACTGCGCCTGCCGATTCCTCCTCCAACTCTGACGACGTCAAGTCCGAGGATGCGGACATCAACGAGGCTTTGGCCGCCCTCGCAACCTTCCGCAAAGCAGGCGCCAAGAAGCTCGGCAAAATATACTGTCACCGTTGTGGGGGTATTGGCCATGTTCGTGCACAGTGTCCTTCGGTCCCGGACAATCCCGACGTCCGCCGCCTCACCGCTACGGCAGGTATAGCTGACAACTCCGACTCCGACAGCGAGTACGATGTCGCTGTCTAACAGCAGAAATTATTTTACTTACTCGTCATTCCTTTAATTCCCTTTTCTCATTACATTCACGTTCCTTTTCTCTTCTACAGTATCTTACTTTTCTCGCTCGTGGGGGTATGTAGAGAATATTAAGCGAGCTCGTACGTAATCTACTTACCCATATAGTAGTGTACGCGCGTCCTACGCCTCTATCCGTTTGCCTACGTACTGTCCTGTACTCAATAGGCCAAACGTCGTCCTCTTGCTGCTACCGGGTACCCCTCTGAGCGGGTAAAAGTCCAACATGGTATACGAACTCACGCGAGGCTGCGTGGTCACGTGACTGTCCGGGGAGGGGTTGACCAGCTCAGCTCATCATTCGCACTTCACAAATAGAACACACTTTCCTCTGCATTGGTCTTGCATCGTCCGAAACGACATCTTCGTCAGAACCGGATCCACCGGCAAGTCCGAGGATTTTATCAGTGACTGCAGCCTAGGGCTTTTCGTGATCCGAAGTAATTAGTAAAGGTACAGAAGACGAAGAACAATCACACATAACAGTTGCTGGCAGGAACCACTGAAAGTCTCTTTCTGATGGAACTTCTACCTACCTTTAATTTTCTCAGAATAATCCTTCAAGTTTCCATTGGTTTGTGCTTCGGTTTGAATTTTGCTTCGGCAGTCACATGATCGGCGCAGGCAATGGCCGATGTTCAACAGAACAGATTCTACGGTGTTTTAAAAATTTCTGAGGAGACAAAGGGTTAGAGGATATGGCGGGTGCGTCCTCAATGCGGTCGTTATGATTGTCTCCCACTGACGCTGTTGGTTTTGCACTTCCCTCTGACCCATGATCTTCAGGCATGGGATTTGCACTGATAAGATCGCGTTCGATGTCATCAGACATCGGGCTGTCCTTCCACTCCTCATGTCCGGGAGGTGACGTTTCTCTGGTCTCCTCGGGTCTGAAAGTGAAGTTGAAGCTGTGACCTGGTGGGATCGCATCTTCTTTGGCGCATTGGGGCCCATCCATCATGAAGGTAGGTCCCGGCTGCAAGCAGCACGTTTGTTGTTTCCACTCTTTCCGTTGGCAATGGAATGCCGTGGTGCAGTCATGTCTGAGACTGCAATGTACCAATTTTCGGCACTTGGCGCTTGGCTGCTCTGTAATTTGACCGTACAATGAACGTAGCGCTCATCGATTGAATTATTCTCACCTTCCGAACGATCTGCACCTGACATCGGCCGTTTGGGTCCTTCAGCCACTGCAAAAAGCTGAAGGGGCTCCTAACTCATTAAAACCACCAGAAGAAACAAAAGAAGAACCATGCTCGCGGCTTCCGTCTCCTCTGCTACTTCGTGCCTTATATCGGTGACAATATCCTCTGAGTAAGACATTGGCGCGCAGTCCCCGAGCTCTAGCGAGGATTTATTGCTTAGAACCTTTGGCGAGCCTTCCTCTGTCCCCTGGAACACAGGATGTTCTTCCAGTCCTGGATTAGAAGTTAACGCAATATGAAACTATGAGAAAGTTCCGCTCGCCACCCACCAAGACATCCTGCTCAGAAGGACTTGGACTATCGACGACATCTGGAAGGAACACATGTTTTTGATGAAATGGTAGACCTGGATTTCCGAGTTGGACTTCGCCATCAGCAAGGAAATCCTTTGGCGGTGGCATCTCCTCTGATTCGCTGTGCGCGACTATCTTGAGAGAGGATGGACTGCATAATGTGCCTTGAGGACTTTGACGTCGCTCCTCGTGAACTCTCGACTCTCTCCGAGAGGTTTTTGGCGCTTCAGGTAGCGCCGAAGCCCTGGATGATTCTATGTGTTCCCCATGCGATAAGATATTAGCAGGCGAAACATTGCCAGATTCGTCAAAAACAACGGGAGGATGCTGAATGGCTATTTATTGTGATATTCGATGGCAGCAGTCTCAAACAAAAGTGATGTACGTGCCTGCACGGCGCCGAGCGTCCATCCTACGAGGCGTCCGTAGGATGATGTCTTCCCCAAGGGTGTTCTCTGGATCCTGGAACCATTTGGTTGGTTAGTGATTTCCCCATCATCGGGATGGGCCGACAGCTCAAAAGCCATGCGGTACGTGCCTTCCGCATTAGTATATTGTTCGAGTTGTTGCTTAAACGATTCCTGAAGGCTTTGACGATCATCAACCATAGAGCAAACTGGAAAGGCAGGGTAGATGCAGAATTGACTTTCGCATTTGCAATCACATGCCCACTCACTTGAATAGGATTATATAATCTCAACCGCGGAGGAGATTTGCTCTTGGTTCTGAAGATGTCCTTGTACTTGTTTGCCACGGGTAGATAAGAGGAAATGATGCTCAGGGAAACGGACAGAAACTACCTCGATGATGATCTCCTTCAGATCCTGAAACTTTTGGCGAAGTGCCCGGATGTATGCCTGATGCAATGTGTCGGGATCTACTTCCGAACGAACTGCGCCGCGATGCAATAAAGCACGCTAAGTGCGATCTTGTATTTACTGTCCTGCAGGTTGTCTTCTTCGTTTCGCACACTCTCGGGACGCCACATGGAGTATCGCATCCTGTACACATTATCTTGCGCGCTGTGGAACACAATATCAAGCTCAAGTACCTTGAGCGCATTTAAGAAATATAACTCTCCCTTGCGCTTGCGTTTCCACATGAGCTAAAATCTTGGTTGCGATTCCTACGGTTAACATGTAAGCTCAACAACGTCATGGCTACATTTAAGCTGCGCCTCAACCCGGATGGAGACCAGAGGCGATACCTCTCATTATTTTGAAAGTCAATCGTTGATAACCTATTCGAACCTGACCAGCAGAACCGGATGGACTCAACGCAATCAGTATCCTTATAGTGTGGCGGATTCCCCGGATGCCATTTAGCGTTGTATAGCACCGGCGATGTCGTCAAAATCAGCATCCGTCTCTGCCAATAACCACAGCGGTGCACGTTCCCCCCCCCTGGGCCAGGAAACCGACCAAAAGAAGGTTTACCGACCATTTCACTGGGTAAAAAAAATGCGCGAAAAATCGAAAAAGAAAAAAAAAAAAAAAAAGATTCAGAGAAGACTTCGTTACAGCATGCTCGGAAAACCTTGACATGCGCCGTTTTTCTTTTGGCGTAAATAAAACATCACGTGACCCTTCGACAAGACGGCACCGCATCAATTTGAGGTCGCACATTGAGTGGAACGGCGACCCTCGGGGTCCTAAATATTTTTCAGGTCACTAGAGGGGTGTTCCCTAGGTTCTGGCATTATGGTTGGGCTGCCAACATGGGAACATGATTTTTTATTTTCCAAAAAAAAAAATGGCGCATGTCAAGGTTTTCCGAATGTGCTGTAAACAGCTTTCAGAATACAGTATGGTAGGGTTCCTTGGATACCCACTTTGATGTTTCAGCTGCCGAGTCCGCAATGCACAGAAACAAAGTGAGAATTTAAATTTGTAGATACTAGAACTTAGATATGGAAAGCCAGAGCACCACGCTCCGATACATCTGATCACATCACATTTGATATGATGGCCGTACTTGCGCCCTGAAAGTAGTTGAGGTGAAACGACTATTCCCAGCCAAAGTCTGGTCTCCAATGCGTGCCAAACCAGGTTTCAGTGTGACTATATTTTCTCCGCCACCGTTCGAACTAAGATTGAGGGAAAGGCGGGATTTAAAGGCTATTACCGAGAAGCTTGCCGAGAAGTGCTGGCAGCGTCAAGTGGGGGAGGATCTTGAACTTAATAGCAGGGATTTCATCAAAATCAAAAGACTTTTTGACACTACTACTATTGCATGACGTCAACGGTGCAATTTTAGATCTTGAGGGGAAAAAAGTATGTTCTAAGGAAGAGCTTTTTCATTCTCCCCCCTTTCTGTTTTGCATTCTTCCCCATTTGGGGCCCCAGTACAACCATCGGAAAACCCACCATAGCTGAACTGAAATCGGAAGTGGGAGAAAGCTAAACAAGTGCACGCATTAGATGAGCTGTTTTTGTGTTTGGTGCGTGCAAAAGTGGAATGAGTACAGATTTCAACGTTGAATAAGTGTGACTACGGGTAAAGGAATTTTCTGGGACGTTTATAGAAAAATTAACTACCGGCAAGTGCTGTTATATAACATTCTTTGATTCCTCCAAACAAGATCTGTGACACCGGTTCCGTCACCGCGTGCGAATGTGCCAGAGAATGGACCACTTGTTGCGACCCCGGAAGAATTGCACAGGTTGATGGGACACCTACCTACTGATGCGGCAAAGAAACTGGTTGAAAATCAATTAGTGGGTGGAATCGAGCTGGATGAAACCAGCGCACTCGGAGGACACTTGCAAGTCATGTCTGCACGGCAGAATGACTATCATCATTCATAATCGTCCCAAGTCCCCATCGTCTTTTGAGCTCGTCTCACGTCCCGATCCCCGTCGTCTTTCTTGTGAGACTCGGTTTCCCTCTTTTAACCCCTACTGCGCTTAACATACAATTGTCTCTCCATCAGGGCTCATAGCAAGGTACAGGACCCGGCTTGTTGGTATTTTCTTTGCTGTGGGGAGAACATTCACTACTTCTTTATTACCCTCGTCCTGCTCCTCGCAATATATTCCTCGAACGCCCTGGGTGAGAGTGCATCCTAAACAGGACGCAGATAACATGCGATAACCGCTCTGAATGTTCTTGCGGGAAGGAATGGCGGCTTGGGTGAGTGGGAGTGTAAAAACGGTTCCGAGGCGGAGGGGCTGGAGAAATGAAGTGACGCTGAAAACACAATCAGGGAAAATAAATAATAAAACGGATGGCAGTCGACAGAGCCGGGCGGAACGGTTCCGAGGTACGAGGAGGGTTGTAAAATGGAGCGGCAATAAGAGCGATTGCAGTGGAACAAGAAAAAGGCTGAAGTACTGCAAAAACAGAGGCCTAGGATGCGAAATGATTCCAGGGCGAGAGGCACGTCGGAACGGTTCCGGCGCCAGGGAGGGGACAAAACGCTCACCAATTACAGCCCTTTGCGGAACTTAGGGTGTGGTCGATTTTTTTTCCCCTTTTTGCTGCTGTGGGCTCAAAACTTGTTGGATCTCTCTGGAAACTATATGTACGGAATGGGAATGCGAATCCGGAGGGCATGACGTCCCCCGATCTTTTATATCACACATATGTTGAATATAATTCAACATTAGGCTATTCCTACAGAAATTGCTGGTTGTGCGATGAGATGAGGTCCTGGATGCCTCCTGTTAGGCTGGGGGAGACCACAAAAAAGCCAGAATTGGTTTTCGATTCCTCCAGTGATTCAAAAAGGTGATCAAATCCGTCACATAATTGAAGCACATTGTTTATTCCATGGGGGGGTCATGAAGAAATTCTGGCTTCGAGGTGCCCTCGAGAATGATCCTGAGTGTATTCTACAACCACCATGAGTTGCTCAGCAGATATCTCTTCACACAGCAAGCCATTTCTGGGGGAATAGTGTATTCTCAAATTATATTCATTATACATGCGATATAATTTTTTTTTTGGTGGTGGTATAATACACTATAGATCATTCTTGAGGGCACCTCGAAGCCAGAATTTCTTCATGACCCCCCCCATGGCATAAACAATGTGCTTCAATTATGTGACGGATTTGATCACCTTTTTGAATCACTGGAGGGATCGAAAACCAATTCTGGCTTCGAGATGCCCTCAGGAATGGTTCTGTGGCACAATTAAAAGTCTGTACACAAATGCTGAGACAGTCGTAATGATTTCAACGGCGAGATAAGCGGTCCCTTTCTGGCTATTCGCGGTGTACGGCAAGGTGACCTACTCTCATGCTTATTATTCAACCTCGCTATTGAACCTCTTACTTGTTTGATACGGAATTCTGAACTCAGCGGAATCAAAGTAGCTGGAACAGACCAAGACCTTGTGGTATCGCTCTTTGCAGACGATACGTCAATCTACCTTTCATCCAAGGATTCTCTGACAACGCTCTGGGAAATTCTGCGCCTTTGGTGCACAGCTTCAACCGCTAAAATTCAACGAAGATAAGACTGTTTTATTACCATTTGGCCGACCCTCCTATCGAGCCAAAGTTCTGCAGGAAAGACGAATCAACAAATGAAATGCGAATTGGAGCAATCGAACACATCATCAGGATAATACCGGATGGACAAACTTGCCAAATGTTGGGTGCATGGACTGGAAATAATGTGTCTTATTTTACGCCGTGGCCTTCTGTGCTTGAAAAAATTACAAGTAACCTCGATAGGTGGAAAGCATCATGTCTCAGTCTGGAAGGAAAACGTCATATTATTAACATGGTCGTTGGTGACCGAACACAATACTTGACCAGAGTGAAAGGCATGCCCAAGGATATTGAAGAGACAGCATATCTTCCTTTGGGACGGAAAAACTGCCAGAGTCGAACATGATACTATGCTCCTGAACGTTGCGGAAGGTGGAAAACAAATTTTGGATATCCCTGCAAGAAACGAAGCCATTGATATTTGGAATTTGAAGTCATACCTTGTGCAGGGACCTGAACGTGCACTCTGGTGCTATTTCGTGGATTACAGCTTGTCGAAATTCTTAGAGACGAGTTATCTTAACATCCGCCCCGGTCAAATTCCGAATGTTTTCTTACAAGACATACATATCCCAATGTCCTCGGGAATTCCTTGCCCGAAGAACTCAAACGAATGCTTCTGACAGGTCGAAAACATAACTTGAAATTCACGGCGTTGTCTGTCAGGGATGAAGTTAAGCTCAAAATACCAATGTGGAAACACCCCGCCACCAACAAGGTACTCTACCACGGCGAGATGCTGCAATCACTCTACTTATAAAATTACCTTTCTCCGTCTGTCCGAAGCCTTTCAAACTCCGCTGTCAAATTTCCACTTCCGCGATCACTGTCGTCATGTTCAATGTTGGCTGCAGTGCCGATGGGCCTTTCGACCCCTTGAGAATAACCCTCTTTCAGCATCACTGCTTCTTTTTGCCCACGACTCCCGGGTCCTTGCGAGCTGTGTCACCCTCTTTATAAAATTAAGCACTCGCTTTGTCTGAAGCCTTCAAACTCCGCTGATTAGCGCACGGTTGAGCGTCCGGATTTCCCCGCTTCATTTGTCCTATTTTGTCCTTGATGGGCCTTAGAGTGCGCTGATGAGCGCCCGGATTAGCGCCCGGATTTATCCGCTTCATTTGACTTTTTTTGTCGATGTCATGCCGTCGGAGAACATCCTTGCAAACTGGGTAATTTCATTTCCATCTTTCCAAAGCTTTATGTACTCCCATCACCTTCTTTGCCATAGCCTCGGACAGCTTTCTTCCAAAATGTGAAATACCTTTGCCTTCTTGGAAACTAGGGTGATTTCTGTAAGCGCTTTTCACACTGCTTCTTTTTGCCCACGACTCCCTGGAGCTTGATCCATGTCTCATCCAATGACCTGGGTCCTTTCAAATAGATTCTGGTTTACCTTACCCTCTTTATAGAATTACGCTTCTCTGTCCGTCTGAAGCCATTTATGCTCCGACCTCATATATGATGGCGGCTTTGTTGTTCTTCGAAGCCGCGCCAATCGGCCCAATTGGCTCGACACACCCGGGCATTCACGGCTGACATCGGGAGTACGCCGGTACTCCCCACAATCACCCTCGATCAGCTTCTTTGTCCAATAGAGTTATAAATGTCCATGAATTTTCCGCCGCAAGCTGGAGATGGTGCTCAGCTCAGCTGAGTTCAATTCAAGTCCACGGTCAATCTGAGAGTTGAGTCTGGAAAAGGGGATGGGAGGCCGCGAAGCGGCCGACCAGACCCTTGTATGCCTTAGATTAAATCACGGAGTAAGAACCGTAGAGGACTCCCTCACTATTGCAGCTCGGAGAACAACGGCCACTAGGAAACCTCATCAAGTCAATCCCTCAGGAATAGGCCGTAAAAATTGCGGCTGCATACTATGTTATCACGACCGTATACAGTTTGGTTGTGAACATCCCGGACAATGCATTGAGACCGCTAGAGAAACAGTATTGTTGCAAAATGGAATCCAACTGCGCCAAATCTGGATTTATGCGAGGAGCTAGCTCTGACAGAAGAGGAGCTCGAATGGAACAACAAACCAATGGAGAATGCTCGAGTAATGGTCTTCGATCCAAACTTTACCTTGTATGATATGACCAATGGCTTCCGCATCTTAGGAATCAATGAATGAGATCCCAGCAAAAAAGTACAAAATATCGGGACCAGAACCGACCGTCCGGTGCATTATAACATATTTCGGCCGGGTTCAGCACGGATAAGGGAGCACTTGACGTATTTAAGGTTTGAACAGACACCCTGATTTGAATGCCCCTTGAGCAAGGACAAAAAATGTATTTCGGCTGTCCTCCGGAAGGACAAGGGACCTATTCCGAACCCCGTGCCTTACAACGGCATTTTGAACCACATGCCTCGCCTCACAATGGCACTTTGAACCCCGTGCTCCACAATGACGGTTTTAGCCTCCTGGTAGCCGTGTTCTGCGCCGATTATCACACGAATCTCGCATCAGTCTCTTCCTTCAATCCTGGTCTCCCATGATCCTCTCCCTTCCACACCATCGTTCCACACCATCGTCATGCCGTCATTCCGGTCTGCCCACTGCCATGGACTACAAAAAGATGACGACAAGCGACATTGTAAACGCAAACGGACCGAAACCCAGCAGTTTGAGCTTGACGCCTCCGTATCAGGAAAGGTGGCGAGGGCGGAGGAGGCGAAGACCAGATGACAGGATGGCGTTGAGATGTACTCTACTATAAAATCATTACAATTAGATAGACTGACATGTGCACACTTGTGTTAAATATTCATGAATTCTTGTGCTTTCCATTTTTTGTGATAATGCGAGCTGTCACGGAGCCAAGGAGGTCTCCAATGAAAGCAGTAACACTCAGACGGGCACGATAAGGTGAACGGCTATATAATATACCTGAAAGCAGTAATACTACAACAGCGTAAGTAAGAAGAATAAATAAAGAGAAGAGAAGGGACAAACCTCAGACGGGCACGATAAGGTGAACGGCTGAGGAATGTCCCTGTATTGCGACGCAATATAAGTAATACGATACGGAGACGGGCGAAATACGCCGTATGAGTAAGGAAACTAAAATGACAGTTACAGATTACGGGGGTAGGTCCCGCATGCCGACTACATGGCCAGTCGAGCCTCTACTTCAACATCCAAGTCCCATCGGCCGAAGGTCCGAAAAGCGTTGGGCCCGAAATACTACAGTAGTATGCGTAAGGACGGGAAAGTCGTTAAACCGCCTGCTGAGCAGTCGGACACGCCGTCCTCGGACCCCGAGACTGAAAGCCGCAAGTATAGCGACGTTGCCACTGCTCGCACTTCGTCTCTGAGTTCCGTGCCCGTCGAAACCGCTACCGTTGTATAACTGTACTATTTCGACCGTTTTTTCACAGCATGTCGCCCGTCACCTCAAAAGTTCACTGGATAAGGTCTTCATTCCTCGCCAATCACCCAACATTACTATAAAAGGCAGTCCGGCGGATGCCGGACCGGAGATTTTGACGTTTTTTGAGCCCAATCGGGCGCAAAACTTAAATGTCACCGTCACTGGCACCAAATTCATTCACTTCACAAGCCTCTGTCACCCGTATCGTGAAAATAGTATAGTACTATCTATGTTTACCGCTACTCACGTGATCGTGAGTAGTTGAAGGTCGTCACCCATCACGGCGTCACACAATCCAGCGCGAGTTCATCGCGAGTCCGACACTGTTCGACACCAACCGCGACGTCTGCGCGACATGATGGACGCCGCCAATCGAAGGCTGTCTCTTCCATTATCGCTGTGCGTGTGTGCTACTCTTCGAGCCCCACTAGACCTGACATTTTCTTCGGGGCATCAGTCTCTCTGCTGGGCGCGTTGTTTTGTCAGATACCAATGGTGCCTCCGCGTCAGACGAATCACGGCGGAAACTGCGAAAACTTCCACCGGGTTCAGAAAACTTGATACCCTCGACTCCAGCTGCCGCATCCTCGCGCGCACATGCCAGATGCTCTAGCGCATCTTCCGCACTGATGACTCCAACGATCAAACGGGTAGTTGCCTGGTTCGGCGCAGGGCAACCGGTACGTCTCGGTTTGGAGGCTTCATTCCGTGCTCATACCTCTCGTGACCAGCAAAATGAGGATCAGGATGATAACGAGTTCGTCGATCTCGTCCGCGAAGGAGCCGAGGAAGAAAACAACATCTCCCCCGCTTCTAATTTCGATGTTTCGCGAGCGGCGGAACAATGCAACAAATTGGAGGGCTATGTCTCCTTCCGCGATGTGATGGGCCTGGGCGCGATACTCCTCCGCGCCGCTCAGCTGCTGCCCCCGCTCTCAAATGACTACGCCTGCGGGAGCCGGGTTCTGCTTTTCCATAGTGTGTGTGACATCCCGTCGATTGAACTCGATTACCGTTTACCGGCTGCCCCAGTGAGAAGTCTGGCGAGCCCAGATGCTATATAATAGATCACTCGTTCGAGTGGCACTGCACTTATCTTGTTCGTAATAGTCAGATCGACTGTGATATTTACCCACTGCCCCCCGTGGTCTCGCAGCCTTCGACCTTCTCCAACTTCTACGTGCTTCCTCCCTTTGCAGCTAACAGTGTCTCGCCCGGACTACAGCGTGTGGCTCGATCACGGGGCAATGTATCGCTCGATGTGCGGCTGGCTCACGCCGCCGTCTGACCTCGCCTCTGGCCCGGCCTTGGACCGGACGGATGGAGGCGAACATGGTAAGCGGGGAAACACGGCTCGGTGTCCTTCCATGTGGCTATGCGGTTTTCTATCTGTTGCCACGCCTTCGTAATATTCATATCTTATTCAATTCTAACTAGTGTAAATCGGCCACGAAAGTGTATATCTTCGGTCTTGTCTTCCACTCGGAGCTCGGAAAGATTGACGCTACCAACTCTATCACCCCGCCAACCTCGGCACCTACTGCCAGCAGCTCCAAACGGCGCCGTCGTCGTTGTGAAAATGCCGTCGAGGAGGAGCCTGTGAGCCAAGCTTCTTAGACTCCGGGGCTTCCGATTGCTGTCTGTCCCGCTCGAGATATCAATTTGCGTCGAGCATGTTGTCCAGTATAGCAGTAGCTGAATGAATGTCGGTTGTGTCCAGGTCAGTAAAGTTCGACCATCAAGTCACACCGAAAAAGTGATATGCCGATTGCGCAGCGCGGTCCTCTATAAGTTCAACTTCACCAAATTAACTTGGGAGTCCAAATGAATCAACATTTTCGGTTCAAATTAATGGCGGGACACACCTCAGTTTGCTAAAAAGATGTCTCCAGAATGCCTTTCACATCCGCATCAATGGCGCAACAAGATTTCCCCGTCTTCGAAGCTCACACCAACGAGTCCTAGTGATGCTCTGGGCACGGCCCGGCGTGGAGGCCCGGGCCTGAATGGGGCTTTTTTAATCGAGTCCCGGGCCAGTTTTGAGTGAAGGAGTACTAGTGTTGTCTACATCTTGTGTGATTGATACAGTATCATTTTCGTGGCGAGAAAAGCGAGTGAACCCATCACCTGAGTCTATGTAAAAGAGAAGGGATGAAAGCTGTTTGTGCGGGAGCAGCGGGTCGCGGCCGAAAGCCGAAGTTAAGGTCCGCTAAACCGAGGATCTGAACGTTCTCTCATCCTCTTATTTTCAACCTTTAGCGTATCTAATAAGGAGGCGGGACACATTTTTCAACTTGAAATTGGCTGACTTGTTGAGATCTTCAATAAATAAGCCAACTTGATACGTCTTGGCAAAGTGAATGCGAAGGGCGGAGATTGCGGAGTTTAAAGGCTTCGGACAGACGGACAGACAGACACGCGTTTTAAATGCCGGAAGCCTCCTCCTTGAAGGTTCTGTCGCGAGAATACATGTTTCCATCTGCATTCACTGGGCAACCGCTGAGCTTGCCGTTGTTTTATATCACGATCTGAAGGACGAGACCTCCGAATTTTGACCCAGTAAATCATTGTGGGGTTTTCAACATAAATCTAAGATGTTAACCCCTCCGCACTTCTAATGCGCATCTGATGAGCCTATTCCCAAGGCAAAAGGATGAGAACTAAATTCATGGCAGCCGTTCTCGTGATTGCAAAGGGCTATTATTGCGCCTTCCAGAGCGCAATCACTGATTTACATTTTGAACCGCGTGACCCTATTGCCTTCCAATCATCAATGAGCCACATTTTGAAACGCGTGACATGACATCCTGCAGACCATTTCAGTTCCAATGAGGTACCAGAGCCAGCCCTGATCTCTGCGAACATTTAGAGTTACTCACATTGCGCTCGGAGGCAGAGGAAGGAAGCTTCTCTCACGCGGTTCAAAATGCAAACCAGTAGTTGCCTTGAGGACTGCCCATTCGTCTTAACCACCTGCCAGAATCCCCATTCCCACCCGCCTCCTTCTCCCGTAACAACCATATCCAAATATTAGGCCAATCAGGGCAGTATTCCGAGTGCTACAGGTGCCCTACTCAAAACCAAGTTTGTCCGGAAGAAATTATATTACGTAAAAGGATCAAAAATACCGGTATTCCATTGGCTGTGGATTTTCAATGCGAATCGAATGAGCCTATTTTTTAGGGGAAACGGTTGAGAGTTGAGCTCAGGGCAGCTGTTCTCGTGAAAACTTGCCAAAACAGAAAAAAAAACGGACCGCGCCTGTTGTACCGCAAAGAGCTGTAAATTGCGCCGGATGTGTTCTAGATTCCTATTTATATTATCATGTCATAGTCTCCGGGACATCGATATATACTTGCCAGCTGCATCGGGGGAATCGGATTGGTGAGGATAACAGGAAGCACATATTCAGCACATATGGATACTTGGACTCCACCGCGCCATATAAAAAAGATTTATACCCGCTTCGGGCAACCGACCCCAGTGCTCAATTTTTTCTGGGTCAAATATTCTGGAAAGCATTGGCGAGACGCTGGCGTCGGTGTTTTTCTGGTGAGAGAGCGCGTCCGCCACCACGTCAGGAAGAAGCAGGACCCGCAACTTACAGCCGTTGTGGAGCAGGACATCAACAAGGAAGCTGCCGAAGAAAGGGGGGGACACATTAATTTCACTTGTGATGGGTGGTACAGGTACACGGGTGAAGAGCATGATTCCGACTCCAATGAACTGCCAGACCTTGTTTAACCATAATATATACTCTTGACTCGCAGTGCATGCTTGATGTAATTGAGAATTTGCTGTATTACAGCGCCAGAGTGATGGGTTCGAACGTGTTCAGGCAGGTTCGGAGAATTCTGAAAAATTTCGAACCTTGAACTGGACTCGGGATTTGGTCCGGTGAGCCGCACAGCCACTGAACCGGACTTCTGGTCCGGTTCAGGTTCGGTTCAGGTCCGCCAGCGGTTCAGAATCTGACCGCGGGAACACTAGTACCGTGGTTGGACTGGCTCGGAGTGGGTGAAGAAGTGGATGCGGCATTAAACTCGGTCAGAGCGTAGAAGATGTTGTAGTGGCTCTCCAGGTCATCCTTCGACGTCTCCAGGTCGTCCAGCAAGTCCTTATCGTCGGCGTAGTCAGCCTTCAGTCTTTCCTATGAGATTCCCGGATCCAATACTAATAATCAATTTTAGCCAGGGTATCGTCGGGAAATGGAAGAACCAGCATGACGCCCATAGATAATAGCGTGATTGATCGAACTTTGCGTAGTAATCACTCAACTTGAGGTGAGCATAAACGAGGCCGCATCACGCACGATGGCACCCTTTTCGTAATGATCCTCTTCTCCGGGTTTGATGGCCCTATGCGTCTTAGCGAGCTCACTTGGCTGGACATTGTATCCCTTGGAAATTGGAAGAAGGTCAAAAAAACAAACACATCTATTGGAAAACCAAACACCGGACACTCTACTTCAAAACCAGACACAGCTATTGGAAAACCAAACACGTGACACTCTATTCCAAAACCAAACACACGGTCCACGAGCGCTCACCCCCCAGACCTCTCCTCACCGCTTCATTGACCCACCAATGTTCTCTACAGCTCACTGGGCTCTTCTGCCCGCTTTTTTGGAATTTTTCACCCAACACACCTCTCGCTACTGGCACTTGTCAAGGCTACTCATCCGCGGCTCGTAAATTCCCTGGTCCACCGCAAAATCTCCTCAAATATCGCCCATCTTCTTTCCAGAACCCAGGAGATTCACCCGTTCTCTCACTTTGCCCCACGCGGAGCTGAACAGTCCTGCTTAATGCAAAACTTTCTGTGTCCTCGGAATTTTCAACGCGTGCTTTGGGCCTCAATGGCGACCCAAACAAGGTCCTCACCCACACGATCATCGCCTCGGAAGCCGCGCAACATGCTGCGCGTTATTTGGCATAGGGGGTGTGATTCGGACGTTTTTTCCGGAACAAGCGGCAAGTATTCTTGAAGCCTTGTGATGAGCTAGATGGCAACGGAACGAGCGGTAGGTGTTGAAGCTGAAGCCTTGTGATGGGCCAGATGGCATCTGACGTGGAGGAAGGCGACCGATGATGAGGGAGGGGATTTGCCGGCAGGAGGGTAGGGAAAGAAAGAATAGGCGCCGTATGGCGAATATCCAACGTACTTAAGTCGTCACTTAGGGAACTCCAAAATAAGTATCCAAGGAAACTCACGGAAAATGCCCATCCGTCTATGTAGCAGCGTCGTCGTAGACGAAGGAAATTGTATTATGTAATTAAATTCAGCAATCACGACTGATTGCGCGCGAGAGTGAGTCAGGGTTGGGCCGATTCTGCGCTGATTCTGCGAAGCACTACTAATGTTAAATTACTTGTCCGTCGCCACATTTGTAGGGTCATTCAAGGAGTTGATTCGGTTCGGATGAAGGATTCAGCTCCGGGTGATTCAGAGAGGTAGGTCGTTCCCTGGACCAGGAGTCCGATACGGTGTAACTCCGCTTCTGACAGCGGCTTTGGCCAGCCCTGAAAGGTGTGCAGCCATGCGTGCTTGGGTAATGGTCTCTTGGCAGTAAGGAAAGGCCGATCAAAAGCGCAGATAAGGGCTAATTGAACACAAAATTTAACCTTTTAAATGCAGAGCTTGCCCATGCCTAAACAGAAAATTACAGCGTCTTGTTCATTGGATAGCCACGGCAATTCTGAGTCGAAATGCTTGCCAGACCATGGCGATTGGTGCAGCGCTGGGCAAGCCATGAGGGAAACACTGACCTCGATCTAAACAGTACAATCCATCGGACCGCATCTGGAAAAGCATGACCTTGAAAGAAACAGTTTAGCCTGCCTGGCCTTCTGCAACTTTTGGGTGGCTCCGATTGTTTGTATTTGGACTGTGGCATTTGTACTGAGCCAAACAAGTATCTGGGCATTTTGGCATGACCTTGATCTAAACAATACAAGATTTCCCATTGCCGCCCTCGTCATTGAGCCTAGGGTTTTGAAGGTCTTCATTCTGAAGGGAGAGTCACGAGACAGAGAGCATTGTGAAGCCGGTGCTAGACAGGACTTCACTTTGGAAGGCTCGTAACGTCACAGGGTCAACGAATGGAGGGCAGGACCACTGGCCAACTAGCCTGTTGTTTGGCCATGTTGGACTGTCGGTCAAAATAAATAAATTCACTACGGACTTAAATCCTCGAATATTTCGGTGCCGGTGGACTCAAACTCTTCGCAGGATGCATGTGTTCATTCCGACATAATTTTGGTGGGACCGGCCGAAGGAGGAGACGAAGGCTGGGGCATAAATGCTTAAGTGGCCAACTTCCTGGTCAAATATAGTATGAGTCGGAATATTTAGAGCCTGTTCGGATGGACAATCGATTGCTGTTTGTGATTGTGTTGTTTTTTGGTAGCCTGATTGTCCTCGTATTGTCGTGGTATTTGCCTCATTTCCGCTGTGTATTCACGACTCTAGCACCTAGTACCTGCAATAAGCCTTCTAGAGACAAAACTGTGGAGAAAACATGGAAAAACAGCGAAAATGGCAAAATTCACAGAGAGCAGAAGCCAGAACATAACAATTTTTGACGGCCAATCCTACTGCCTATAGCATCGTGGGAAATTTTTTCTGAATGTTTAAAATACCCTTATATTTAAGGGCTTAACCTTTCAAAGGCCTGAAAGATCTTGAGAACCCCATTTAAGGCCTCAAGGGCGAACACTGCTACTGGGACCCGTTTCAGATCATTTTAATCCCCACACTCAAATTCTGCCGCCGTTCTCGTTCAACTGGCAGCAAGCATATTTTGCTGGAAGTGCCACAACGCGGCTCGATCTCGAAATAACTCATCACTATCGCCTTAGGGCTTCGTGGATCACTTCAGAGCCAACTGGAATGACGTTGTTTCACCCCAGAGGCTGGGTTCTGTTCCCAGTGAAGGCGTGTTAACTCACCAACTTGCGCACTTACTTACCCACTCACGCCGTAGATGATTTGACGGTCGTTTCGCGGCAGCGCGGAACTTCGGATATTTTGACAGCCCTCCATATTACAGCTCTTTGCGGTACAACAGGCGCGGTCTGTTTTTTTTCTTTCTTTCTGTTTTCGCAAGTTTTCACTAGAACAGCTGCCCTGAGCTCAATTCTCAACCGTTTCCCTTGAAAATAGGCTCATTCAATTCGCATTGAAAATCTGCAGCGAATGGAATACCGGTATTTTTGATCCTTTTACGTAATATAATTTCTTCCGGAAAAATTTAGTTTTGAGTAGGACACCTATAGCATTCGGAATACTGCCCCGATTGGCCTAATCTTTGGATATGTTATACATCTGATATAGCCCTAGACAATGGTGTGTTTATTTATATTACATGCTGAGTGATTGTGATTTAGTGCACACTTTAGCGAAGTAGATATCCAGACACAACCATAAGTAGAGCTGTCCATGGAAGTTTGAGTATATTAAGCTCCATAAACACTCACATTGGCTAGATTCACATCAGATGTATAGCATATCCAAAGATTAGCCCAATCGGGGCAGTATTCCGAGTACTACAGGTGTCCTACTCAAAACCAAGTTTTTCCGGAAGAAATTTTATTACGTAAAAGGATCAACAATACCGGTATTCCATTCGCTGCGGATTTTTAATGCGAATTGAATGAGCCTATTTTCAAGGGAAACGGTTGAGAATTGAGCTCAGGGTAGCTGTTCCAGTGAAAACTTGCGAAAACAGAAAGAAAAAAAGAAAAAAACAGACCGCGCCTGTTGTACCGCAAAGAGCTGTAAGTCACGCTCTTTTTCCGGCCTGTGTCGGGATCCGTGATGACAGGAATTACCAGCGCAATTGAACGGCCCGAGGGGACAGCCACAATTAGAATGGAGGGGTAACCGCAGCGTCCCTGCAATTTTACTGTAAGGAAATTTGACCCAGAAAAAAATGAGTACGAGGGGCAGTTGTCCAAAACGGGTAACCAGCTTCATTGCTATCCTCCCGTAAATTCCAGGAATTTTTGGAGGTGCTTGAATCAAGCATGCGCATCCACCGCAGCGTCTCTGCAATTTTGGGGAAATTTGACCCAGAAAAAAATGAGTACGAGGGGCAAAACGGATAACTAGCTTCACTGCCATCCTCCCGTAAATTCCAGGAACTTTTGGAGGTTCTTGAATCAAGCATGCGCATCCACCGCATCATCTCTGCGATTTTACGGAAATTCGACCCAGAAAAAAATGAGTACAAGGGGCGGTTGTCCAAAGCGGGTAATCAGCTCCATTTCGATCCTCCCATAAATTCCAGGAATTTTCACGAAGAAGGTGTCGCCCGGAATTTTCATGACGCTGTGAATGCCTTAATTTCAGTCCCGTCGAGCTGGATTTTTGATACGATGGACTTGGGCGTATTTTGGAGGGCTAGAAATACCGGGCTTTTCAATTTGACCCTTACTTTGAATGTATTGTGACTTAGAGAGGCAGCCCAATTTCCCTTGGCAGGTTTCACGAGCTGTGGATTTAAAGTACAGGTGACATTGAAAATCCCGGTATTTAATTCCCTCCGGAATACGCCCAAGTACATCATATCAAAAATCTAGATCAATCGGAGCATTACTGGTACTCTGGCACTCGTTCTGCACTCAGACAGCCAAAAATACCCCAACCTGACCCACCAAATCGTCTTGAGGTGGCTAACAAAAATCGGAATCTCCTCCGAGTTCATCGTCCGAAACGAATGAGCCTACCCTCACAAAGAACGGTTGAGAATTGAGCTCACAACAGTGGATGTCGTGAAAACCCACAAAAAAAAACGGGCCGCGCCCTATGTTGTTGTAAGGGGAAACTCAGATGGTCGCAGATGGTAGCCAAAAAGGCTGTCTCAGATGGTGGGCACAGATGGGAGGCGAAAAGCCCCGATCCATTGTCAGAGAAGCTACCTATATTGTCAGAACTGCGGTATGATGTTGAAGGACAAATATTATGAACAACCTCTTGGACACAGCCGGCCAAAGGATACCGCCCGAAGGAATCGATACGAGAATTCAAAGTAGATGGAGAAATACATCCGGCCGTACCACGTTACGAAACTCGGCCAAAACAAATGGCAAAGATGGCCAGAGATTACTACAACTCGATTCAAGAAAAGGATCTACCAGAGGAGTAGGGAAGAATTATGGCTACAGAGATTACTTTGGAGAAATGTAGTGTCCGCCTGTTGAGAACGAATTCAATGAAACAGATAAGGGTGGTGCGTGGGCCAAAAAATAGCTCAGTGACCGCGCTGGAATTGAAATTGTTTGAAAAGCCAATGGCTTACAGTGAGGGCAATACAGTCACGCGTTTGAAAAGTAATGGATTGCAGTGCTGGCTAGAGGTTAAGGAGATCAGAATGGTATTTGAGTTTGTGTGAATTGATAGGGATTTGGGCTCTGGAGATGTTTTGCAAGTTGTCCATTTTTGGCCTGTTTTGGCCTAAATTGAGAATAATGGCCAACTTGCACCGGAAATTGCGAGCCCCAAACCCAATCAATTTGGATGAACTCAAATATGGTTATGGTCGCCTTTACGAGTACTTTGAGCTGTGGTCACCATTTTTCCATAACCGGTCAATTCTCAGATCTGATTTCTCATGACATGCTGGGTCATTTTTCTTATGGTACAGCCACTTGGGAAGTAACACTATGGAAACATTCACTGTTCATGCTTCAATTTTATTTGACGCAGGGATTAGCCCATACAGGCCTAAAAGTCCCCGGGCATTCTTTTTGCCCGCCGCTGTAAGTTAATTCTTGGTTTGTGGAAATCAAATACACAAGAAAGACCAAGAGACTCTTGGTGGTACCTGCTGCAGCACTGTTGGGTTGGAGTGTCTGGGAATGCTATCGGCGTACTTCGATTTGAAGATGATGGTGGGAGGGCGAACAATGAAGTATAGAATTTTATTTGAAGCAATTCGGCCTAGGAATATCAATGAGCCCACACCGCCCGCTCATTGCCTTTTTTTTGCCGCCACTGTATGAAATACAGTACAGTATGTACATATCGATTGCGATGCCTCGTCTGCGAGCGGGAGATTCGGGCGCGGTCCTGGGGGTAAGGGAGCATTTGACATATTTAAGCTTTTTCCTGCCGTGATAACATCAAATTTGCTATTTGAACACCCCACAAATTTGTGGCTTGGGCATCGCAATTAAAGGGCCCGGTCCAGCCATCGAAATGCATTCCTGCGGTGTTCGGCTGGGGTAAGGGAGCAATTTTATGACCGATAGCATCAAATTTGCTATTTGAACGCCCACTGCGGCCGACTTTCGGCCAAAGCGCGAAGTGATGAAAAGCTAGAGGAAATCGGGAAAAAAATTAGCATGGGTCATAGGCCCTCGAGATGATTGCCAGACGGTTACCCTGGTTTCAATATGGGCGTGGAGTATTGAGGAAGTGCAAACATTAGTACTGTTTTATTTCGTTCAAATCGACAGTCACGCGTCACGCACCCCCCTGTCGATGTCGAAATTTGGCAGGGGTCAGTGCAAGTTTCTTCGTGCCAGTCCTCAATTTTTTCTTGGTCAAATCTCCTCAAAATTGGCCACAGTATTCCTTTGGCACCTATGTAGCACCTCAGTGCCTCCCAAATTTGAATTTTTGGGAGGGACGGAATGTTGTGCGCGATGTTGAACCATTTTTAGCCTATTATCTGGAGCGTAGCATTGGAGAGCTGCGCGGATGGCTGAACAGGACCATCGATTTCCATCGCATTTTCGTTGGGAACTGGTTCATCCCCGTCCTGGAATGGCGGCGGCTATCATAGCGTCAGCAAGATGGACGTACTGTTAGCATAACTGCTTTATCTCCCTCTCGAAGAGCTAGTTCATAGTTCTGGACGTCGTTGAAGAAGGCCCTGAAGTTACTATTGCATCTCTTGATTTTAACGCAATCTCACTGAACAAAGATCATTGTATTTCAAGTTTGATGGACCCCGTCCCAATGATGCCCCACGGCCTCCGTACTTTCCGAAAAACGCAGTGAATACCCGCCCCAGGCCACACTTGCCTCAGCGTGCCTCTCTGTCCCACTAGGCCGTCCTCATCATCTTCAATTAGGAATCTTTCCCCGCGGGCCCAAGCCTCTACGCTCGTAGCGACCCCAGGATCACCTCAATCTTAGCTGGACAAACCAAAAAGGACGATTAGCCGCAACTTGAGTCGAGGAAGCAGTAGGCACGCACGCCGGTCCTGATATTTCTGGGCCCAGCACTCCTGGATTAACGCCCACAGGCGATCTGTGAGCTGGGGGCTCTGTTCCGTCGATGGGCGCGGCGGCCGAGCGCCCTGGATGACGGCCATCATGACGGACCTGGGCGGGGTGGGGGCAAAGGGAAGATCGCGGGTGCACATCTAATACGGTTGGATGGGACGACGAATTAGGCTTATGTACCGACCAAACCAGCAAAACATTCACCTCGTATGACGCCATGCAAACGCATAAACATCACTCTCGCACGTAACGGTCTTGCTTGCCTGAAATCCCTCCCCGCCCTCGACTTCAGGCCGCAGTGGCAGGTACAATACTTCCGGTGCAAGCCACCGCGCGTCATCGCCGGTCTTGAAGTCCCACTCCGGGGGCTGCGGGATTGAAGCAATCCCGATGTCAGAGAGGATGGCGGTTCCGGTGGGTGAGACGAATATGGTGCACGTAGTGCAGCAGAATACGGGAAGAACAAAGCAAGAACGTACGCCTTTGAGGTCGCCATGCGCGACCGGGGGGGTTTGCGCGTGTAGGTGGCCCAGGCCGGCCGCTACACCGTTCATCTGCATCGGTACATCAGTCCTCCTGCGCAGCGAAGATCCATTAAGTTACAAGACTAAGCACGTCTGTTTGCGGATCCTGCTTAAGGACTTGCGCGACGGTCCGGAAGGCAGGGACCACGAGCGCCGGAAGGTTCGAGATGTGAAGCGCCACGCCGAGAATGGGGGCTATGTGCTTGTGTGGCGTTAGGGTGCGCCAGCGGTCGAGGTCACGGATCAGACGCTGGATTGCTCAATTAATCAAAGACGGTATTCAGCCCAGGGGAGGTCGCACCTCAGTGAAGAGGATGCGACTTTTCCTGAACAACAGCACCGTGCCACCGCTTGAGCACGATAGCTTCGCCTCGGAATTCGGCGGGCGAGATGACGAAGACGTTTCCGTTTCCAGAGTCTGCATCTTTCATGTTCGTGATATCCTTCTCCGGGATTACAGATTGAGAGCAGTGTTTCGCGAGATCGCAGGCCTTGGAGGGAAGATTTCAAATAAGTACACCAGACTAGGTATTAATATTAGTACTCACATCGGATATGAGTCGATAATTCATCATCTATATTTTCCGCAGACTTGATGAAGAGAGAACGCTATGTAGCACTAGTGGAGCGAAGTCTCAGGTGTACATAATAACTTATATACTGCTCTGAGTGCTGTGCACTACCGCAACGGGAACCGATAAATATATATGAAACACGGTGTAACACGCAATCTGCTGTTGAATGTATTATGGCTGTACCCAAGCTGTATCAGAGGCTGAAGAGCCGTGGTTGTTCCAAAGTGTGGGGTGAAGTCGTCGTGAAGTTCTGACCTAAAAGATTATTCCCATATCAGGACTGATAAGATTTTTTATCGTCCAAAACAGGCGCTACCGCAGTGAAGGGCGGACTCGAGATACGCATTAAACCGCTGCATCAATTGAAGTATTTTGAACGCGTAACTTACCCAGCAGACAATGCAATGTCCTTGGTGGCCGTCGGACCTTTGCCGCGAGGGCAATTCTGAACGGTTTTGCGCCCCAGCAACATCGAAAACAGTGCAGGAGGGAATTGTGGGTCAAGCACCCAAGATCCCTGCATTATTGATCCAGCCACCCAGCCGTGATACCGGGCCGACCCAAAATATATTTGAGGGGAGTCGTTTTCGCTGATCGCAGTTGAGCGGGAGAATACACAGAGTAACTGTGAACTCTGGCAATTCACCGTGCCGAAATTAACTCTCCATATCAAGTCACGCATTTCTGAGCGTGTGAAAATGGCTGTATTTGGCAGGGATAAGCAGAGGTCTGTGGCCCCTGGTTTAACAACCCAAGCATTCCGGGCAATTTCAAGCAGACAGAACTGCTCAGAATAGTGCTGGGTATCTCCTGGCAATTTGCGGTATCGAATTAGCTCTCCATATCAAGTCACGCATTTCTGACCGTGCGAAAATGGCGGTAGCACTGCCATCCCCGATATGGTGGTGTTCCACCACGCTGACCATGAGCCACCTCAACGGGCCCTCGAAGGTCGTCTACGCTGCGATCCTCCTCGCTCTTCAAGTTGCAGGTGTTGCCCGCCCCCCTCATTCTTCTCCCTCGGCGCTGACGCCCTGCCCGCACGCCGGCCGTTGCTCTTCCAGCGCCCGCCCTCGGACATCTCGGACGTCCAACGCACTCGTGCATCTCAAGGTGGCGAGTCGGCGTGCAGCTGCCTGCGGACGGGGAATTGAATGAGGTGCGCTCGCGAATCACGGGTTAATCCATTCATACTCACACCTTCTGTAGATTCTTCACCTCCCCCTCTGGCACCACAGGCTCTACGCTACCTGCTTTTCGGATTGACTCCAGCCGAAGTGGGCGGAATCACTTAACGCAGCTGGTCTTTGTGCTGGCTACCCTCATGGTGCGTCGCTCACTTGAAACAATGTCGGGGGCGCTTCGGGGATACTTAAGGGGGGAATGGTCGACGACTGGATGGTGGGCCGGGAGATGTGCAGCACGGTGATTTTTCCGGCAACTTTTACGTGCTGGGCATGTTCAGACTCTCTCGCGCACTGTTTACATAAAAAGGCTTGTCGTGCGGTGCTTGCAAGCCAGTGAACTCTGGATCGTGCTTTGCCTCGAATCTTTGGCTGAGCACTTGAAGGTGGGATTTCCGTGACGGCTGTACTGCAGCGCTGACCGGAAGAGTTGGTGTTTGGTTGCGTTGAAGGACAGGCGGCGCTGGAAGACGGGCTGGGATTTTCAAGGAAATCACACCAACTACTCAATGCGTATGAGAACTCCCTTCCCTATACCTTTGAATTCGTGCAGCGCGCATATGTGGGTGGTGTGGATATTAGGGTTCAGCCGAGAGCCTGAGGTAAGGCAGACGGTAATTGATCGTGAACTCATTGTCTCAATTTGCGCTCGACAGCCACAACCGACTGTGCTCAAAAGTTGGGAGCATTAAGTAGAGGTCATTCTGGTGAGTTTCAGTTGTTTGGTCAAGCACCAAAATGTCCACCCAAATATTTTATGGGCAAATATAACCCTCACGCTGATCCTGTAATATTTCTGTGAATTTGCAGAGGAATGCTATTGCAGTGTGTTTTAACGTGTAATTGTTGTCTGATCACGAACTCATTGTTGATGAGCCGGGTTTGGACGGGTTCCAAAAAAGTGGTATTGACCACCTACCTCTCTTCCCACTACTTTCACGCACCACCTCTCGGCTGCACTGCCTCTCCACAAAAAAATCTCCAATACAGACCAGCAACAACTTGCCAAGCAGTTCTCTCCCGCTATGCCGAGAAGTGTCCGCAGCAGTCGCTTTTCCACCTGTG
Source organism: Mycena leptocephala (assembly GCA_029378395.1). Lineage (NCBI taxonomy): Eukaryota > Fungi > Basidiomycota > Agaricomycetes > Agaricales > Mycenaceae > Mycena > Mycena leptocephala. The sequence goes on along the minus strand of JARJLF010000783.1, from coordinate 82,972 downwards.
TCTGTATCGTCAGGTCTCAGTGAAGACATCCTTTGAGAGGCTGCTTACCTGCGTATGAGGTGAGGAGTCTCTCCCGTACCCATGGAAAGACTTTTCTCGGTCCAGTCCTCAATATCTTGCAGTGTGTGTGCCGCCCTCGCAAATGCCGACCAAGAACTACCCTGCATGAACTCCCTCAAACTCACGGACGCATGTTCAGGAATACAACAACTAATTCGCGAGGCAGTCACACTTCGATCAGCTAGGTGCGGTGCCAATGACACAAACCCTCAACCTCAAGTCCAAGTCGTAAACTAATGTACATGCTCACACCGGTTGAGAATTTCGATTTTTTCACTAATTTCTTCACTGAAAAATGTTGTTTATTTTTCAGACATTTTTCACGGAAAAAGGAAGTGAAAAATTTAAAGCATTTTCAGCTGTTTCTTATTTATTTCAAATTTCTCACCTTAAATCAAGAAAGTGCTGAAAATGTTTTAAATTTTTCACTTTCTTTTTCAGTGAAAAATGTCTGAAAAATAAACAACATTTTTCAGTGAAAAAATCGAAATTCTCAACCAGTGTTATTTTCTTTTCACTCGGGTCTACATTGAAAATCCAAGGCAAAAACTCGGCCAAGTTGCCAGGCCCTGTCATCCTCCGAATCTCCGCCCCCACGCCCTCAGCGGCTCCCCTTGAATATGAGGTGATCAATTGGATCCAGCCTTCAGGCATGTTCACCTGTCCCCAGCTTCAACTTCCCCGACATCCCACCACTAACTACGAAGCCCTCCTGCTGGCTTCCCATCTCAGCTCAGCTTGATTTTGGGGTTTTTGGGGCAGCGTGAAAGCGGCAGGAAACACGGGTCGGGATGGGACGGACCGGGCACGACCGAAACCGTACACACGGGCCGGCAAACGAAGCCCAAAGCAGCCCAAGCGTAAGCTCAAAGAAAACAGGGAAGGGAGGGTGGGGAAAAAAGCGAATGTTTTCGAGGACGATCGAGGACGAGAAAAGGGTTTTGCTGTAGCGACGTGAAGTGCGGAAGCAAAATGATGAGAAAAGCGGCAGTGCGATAAGATGTGATCTTATCGCGCTGCCGACAAGTGCTACAAATCCTATACTAGCTAATCTAATTTGTCTTTCACTCAGGCCGGCTCGCAAGCTCGCCTCGCCTGAGCTCGCACAAAGTCACACTGGCGCCATGTCACGTTTGGAACTGGCGCCAACTGCGCCCTCCGTAGAGACATTGGCGCCACCCTGACGCCAACTTGGCACCCAACTGGCGCCAACAAAACTGACCTTGACGCCACACTGGCGCCAACCCGAAGGTGATTAGCGCCAACTGGCGCCACCATTTCCCCTAAACTAACAACTTGGGCCGACAAGAAGATACATTTCGGTGGTGGGACATCACTTCAAAGCTTTACTCCTTCTCAGATTGCTCCCGGATGCAGTAAATTGCAGCAGGTTGATTGTATATGCAAGACTCGACATGTCCATCTATGGACTGGCGCCAACCTGCCGCCGGAGTGGCGCCAATTGGCGCCATCATAATGGTGGCGCCACTTTCACTTTGCCCGACTTTTCCACGCTTGGGCCACCACGGCGTCACAGATTCCGGACATTACAGTCTGTACTATTTACAGACCAGTTTTCAACTCCAAAATGTTATATTTGAACGTAGTAATTTAAATAACCCCTGCGGCTCTGCGCAATGCAAAAAAGCCGCATGTTTGCGGCTTTTGCGCAACCTCCCTATTGCTACATTGTCCACAAGCTCCGACCTATACATTCTCTGCCGCTTTTGATGTCCCCCTCGAGGACAGTCTATATTGACCTCACGAATCGGAACCTAGATCCTAAAATTCTGGTCAAAATTCTTGTTACATAAAGCTGATAGAACCGCTTTCTTGTGGGTTAGCCGCCGGCCACAAGGATGCCATCGTCTGGCGGTTCTCTTTGGGTTCATTCTCTGGCATCCCTGTGCCCTGCGACCTGCACTGCATTCAGCGGCCAACTAGCCCAAATGGGCATAGCCACCCCGTGGCATAGCCAGACGCATAGCGGCAGCTAACGGCAGCTAGCCATCAACTAGCATCAGCTAGCCGTCGGCTCACCGCACCTAGCAACTAACGCCTAGCCATCAGCTCGCAGAAGCTACCGGCCATGTGGCGAGGCGGCCCTGGCTAGCCGTATAGCCAGATATAGCTGAAGCATAGCCACAGCTAGACAGCGGCTCGCAGAAGCTAGCCGAGGCGTCGGCTATTTAGCCGCTGAACGCAGTGCTGGAGCTCAGCGGAATTTTTCCCCACCGATCTTTCCACACCCACAATATATGTCTGTCCGGACTCTTCCTGAATGAGTGATGAAGCCAGGAACAAGAAGCTGCATTAGTTTATATGTAACACTGGAAATCTCGAAGAGGGAGGATTAGTGATCAACCCACATACCACGGTGTGAAGTCTGCAGTGCCGGGCCATGATAGCGCTAATTTAAACCAAAACTCCAAATCAGTTGATGTGTGAATGAATATGTAGTTCCGGATTGGTTAGCAAGGTTTCTGGTTTTTCTCCTCCGTACAGGTGTTCAGGTGGGTTTTACATGAATTATGGATAGCGTAAGATTGGCATTCATGGATTCAATACATCAACGGTGTCAGCTCTACATAATAACAGCCACCCAACACTCCGTGAAATCAAATCACAACTGTAACTTACAAGGGGTCCTACAGAAACAAGGACTACTACCGAACTACTCCTACATCCATCCATATCCTACACAGTATATCCTTCAAAATTAAACTCCAAAATGAATGAAGGGCACCCAGTGTAAAAATGATTTCTTTCCTCCGGACTGCTCTCAAAGCTTCTGAACGGCGAGATGCAACGCCTCAGCTGCCCTCATCGGATCTGGAGGTGATTTCTCCAATAGATGGGCATAAACATCACCGGCAACTTGTGGGGCATCATTGTCCATGATAGACCACATTGTCCCAATGACACCTCGGTATCCCGCTAGTAGCATTCCAGCTGCGAGATGAACCGACTCGTCTTGGAGGCCTTTGGAACCAGTGGCAGTTTGACATGCAGAGAGGAATGCCAGGTCAGCATTTGGGAGAGATAGATTGATAATGTTGGAGAGTGTCAACCGTGAACTTCTGGCAAGGAGGAGGGCGCTGTCGGTCGATGCGGTGCTCTGCACACCATGGCAAGCGAAATGGACCCATCTGGACGCCTTCATGCCTTCCTGAACTTTTTCTATTGTGGCCATGTCTTCATCCAGCCACAGGATAGGAACTTTCCCCTTGGCATGCTGCTCAATACATTTGATTTCTTTCTGAGTCCCTGGGATGTAGGATTGTCCCTCGGCTGGTGGTTGAGTGATAGCAAGGAGTTGAAGTCCGGCCTGGGGTTCAGATTGGGGGCGATACCCTTGGATTAAGGCAGTCAACGATGGTGTATAAGATGAAATCAGGAAGTCGGACAATTCTGAGCTGAAGGCTTGGTCCTTGCCATAGAGTCCTGCTGCATGGATAGGGAGGAATGCTAGTGGCCCCGTTGGACACCACCAGATACGTCCCAAATCTTGGCTCACTGGAGTCTATCAAAATCATTAAGATGGGAATTAGATGTGTTAATTATACTGGCTCTCCGAGAGAATATGTGAAAAAGTGTCTTCTGGAGCCATCTTTCCCTCACGAGAGCCTTCAACCTATCATTGCGTCCAGTAGTTCCCACAATTGATGCCAGAGATTGGGCGAAGGCCTGTGCTTTATGGATTGTGAAGTCACTCAGTGGGACATGGATGACTTCATCTCCAAGCCCTGGTAGGAGGATCAGAGCATCACACCCATATTCACTGGTATTTACAATAGCAACCGGGCCCATCTTTGCCACTAGTGAAAGCTCAGGAATTGCCTTTGAGAATAGGAACCTCTCAAAGCCTGGCAGCTCTCTGATCTGCTGTAGGACACAATTCCTTTGAAGAGCATGGGCATGAGATTGGTTTGCAATGGACTGAAGCGACTGTGGTTTTGTATCAACAGCAAAAGCATTGCTCCGGGTGCCAGCAGTTTCCAATAAGGTGGAGAGAGAGACAAGCTCATCAGCGAGGTCAGGATTATTCTTCCTCAGGTCATCCACTGGTGTGCGCAGATTGAGAAGCTGACCCCAGATAACTGAACGACCCTGGTCAAGCCACTCCACTGCCTTCTGGAAGTCATGTGCTGCAATGGCAGCTGAAGCAGCATCTCTCACAACTTGGCCTGCCTGCAAGAGGAGATGATGCCGATCGGTTATAGACAGCCCCAGCCATGCCAATTCAGGCAGATGTCCAATGGCAGTTGTATATGCATGGAGTATAGATGAGGGTTGATGAATGTGGCATGTTTTGCCCAGTTTTTGGCCACTTTGAATCGTATGCTGGCAGAGCCTGTTGTTGAGCATGCAGCTGAGGTGTAGTGAAGCAGCAGATGCTGAGAGTCTTCAGGATCACCAAGCTGCTCAAAGTGACGGAAAAGCGAACCCCCAAGATTGTTCAACCTGTAACGCTTGTTAGGGTGGCCATCTGGAGTGAGCTGGACAGCATCCTCAAACATCAAGACAGACTTGTTGATGTCGCTGAGATCACCAAGCCGCTCAAAGCGATGGGCAAGCGAATTCCCAAGGTTGTTCAACCATCCAGGCTTGTCAGGGTGGCCATCTGGAGTGAGCTGGACAGCATCCTCAAACATCAAGACAGAATTGTTGATGTCGCTGAGATCACCAAGCCACTCAAAGCGACCCATAAGCGAATTCCCAAGGTTGTTCAACCTGGAAGGCTTGTCAGGGTGGCCATCTGGAGTGAGCTGGACAGCATCCTCTTTCATCAAGACAGACTTGTTGATGTCGCTGAGATCACCAAGCCGCTCAAAGCAACGGAAAAGCGAATTCCCAAGGTTGTTCAACCTGGTAGGCTTGTCAGGGTGGCCATCTGGAGTGAGCTGGACAGCATCCTCTTTCATCAAGACAGACTTGTTGATGTCGCTGAGATCACCAAGCCGCTCAAAGCAACGGAAAAGCGAATTCCCAAGGTTGTTCAACCTGGTAGGCTTGTCAGGGTGGCCATCTGGAGTGAGCTGGACAGCATCCTCAAGCATCAAGACAGACTTGTTGATGTCGCTGAGGTCACCAAGCCGCTCAAAGCGACCCAAAAGCGAATTCCCAAGGTTGTTCAACCTGGAAGGCTTGTCAGGGTGGCCATCTGGAGTGAGCTGGACAGCAACCTCAAACATCAAGACTGACTTGTTAATGTCGCTGAGATCACCAAGCCACTCAAAGCGGCCCACAAGCAAGTCCCAAGGTTGTTCAACCTGGAAGGCTTGTCAGGGTGGCCATCTGGAGTGAGCTGGACAGCATCCTCAAACATCAAGACAGACTTGTTGATGTCGCTGAGATCACCAAGCCGCTCAAAGTGACGGAAAAGAGAATTCCCAAGGTTGTTCAACCATCCAGGCTTGTCAGGGTAGCCATCTGGAGTGAGCTGGACAGCATCCTCCTTCATCAAGACAGACTTGTTGATGTCACTGAGATCACCAAGCTGCTCAAAGCGACCCATAAGCGAATTCCCAAGGTTGCTCAACCTGGAAGGCTTGTCAGGATGGCCATCTGGAGTGAGCTGGACAGCATCCTCAAGCATCAAGACAGACTTGTTGATGTCGCTGAGATCACCAAGCCGCCCAAAGCGACCCAAAAGCGATTTCCCAAGGTTGCTCAACCTGGAAGGCTTGTCAGGGTGGCCATCTGGAGTGAGCTGGACAGCATCCTCAAGCATCAAGACAGACTTGTTGATGTTGCTGAGATCACCAAGCTGCTCAAAGCAATCCAAAAGCGAATTCCCAAGGTTGTTCAGCCCTCCAGGCTTGTCTGGGTGGCCATCTGCAGTGAGAGCAACTGCAGCTTTGAGCATCACAACAGATCGGTTGATATCCACCAAGTTACCAAGCCGCTGAAAGCGACGTAGCAAGGATGTTCCCAGGTCTGCACAATAGATGCCATGCCCTGGGCCATCCCGAACTGCATCATTGTATGCACAGATTGCCTGGGTCAGATCATGTAAAGTCCCAGATCCCTTGTAAGACTGCAAAAAAAATATTCCCAAGTATATCCAGCCATCGAGCCCTGTCATCATTGCTTTGGCAGCACAGTAGAATCCTCTCGTGCATGACCAAAAGTGACAGAACATCCATAGAAAATTCGGTCTTTCTGGCAACTTCATACATGTTCTGCAGGTCCCTTGCTATGCCCCGACGCTTGACAGAAGCAACTGTAGATGACTCAGTGAGTAGTCCAGCATTGTGCACAGAATGCCACCTGTATTGTCTGGTATGCCCATGACATCCAAACCAGATGCTTCGCGGTACAGCAACTCGGCAACTGAGAAACCGGCACGGAATCTCAGAGAAGGGCCATCGGGATTCACTTTGTCGAAATCAAGCTGGAAGGCTACATCCGAGTCTTCAGCAATCCTGCTCAGAGTAAGAAGCGCTGTACCTACACCTATTCAATTCCACAGATCCAAGGACTTCACCTCACCCAATTTCAACATAACCGAGAAGCCGTCTTCCCTCAGTTTCACTCTGGCGCAAGACTGCCACTGAGAACGTAGCAGCATGGGCTGGGCTGTGAAGAAGCGAGGGTTAGTGAATCCTCAGTGTCTTTAACAATTTTACACTCACATGTTACACCCAAAACGAAGTTTCCAACTATTCTGATGCTGCTCTGACGCCACCGGCAAGGTTTGCAGAAAAATTGTCTCCTCAATGATGAGCTGGGCAAACATTTCCATGTCACCCGGAAGATCATCATGGGGGTTAGTAAACGATGTGACACTGATATCTGTGAGAAAGGACTAAGCATGGGTTGGCAGCACCAACGTAGCCGTGCTCACTGTGAAGCTGAATGCTATTTAAACAACATGAATTGAATCAATGGTCTTCATGGGAGGTGCGGGATACTCACACTGTTTTCGACTCGGACATGGTTGTGAGGGGAAAGGTCGAGAAGCTTGGAAGGCTAAGCAGTCGATCTTATATGTCAGACGTCCACGCCCCACCAACGCGGCTGCAACGTGTTGTGAAGCATGAGACAATTAATACCTTGCTCCGGATTCTTATCTTTGCGCGCCTTATCTTAGGATACATCCTGCCATATCGGTATCTGCCACGTTGAAAACATGCCTCCAATTGGTAATGCAACGTTCCCAGCGCTTTCATCAGCGCCTATCCTGCGCCCCGAGGACAAGGTGCGGCGGTAAGGTGACTCTCCCATTGGAAACCTCCGTGCAAATACAACGTTGACGGACCTCACTCCAGTGGTGTCCTGCAGACTAGCATGCCTGCGGGGCCACACCGTCACGTTAATGGCACCAAACCCCAAAAATAAAAGGGCATTGCCAGCGGTACAGCTGTCTGACGGTGGCGTTTTCCCACTCGGTAATTCGCCATCAGAGTTACGATGCTGTATTGTGATGCAGATGAGCGCTGGAGACAACAACTCGAGACGCTCAGACGAGGTAGATGAGTTCTAGGCAGCATGGATGTTCCGGGATCAAAGTATGGAATTTCAGACGTGGAACTTGAGGGACGTCCATGGCGAAGCCCGGTCCAGGTCCCTAGCTGCGCCTAGACTTTGTTTGGCTAGGCGCCAAACTTGTCGAGGCGGCTCAACCCAACCAGTGCCGCTAACGTTATTGATCCGGCTGAATGTGAGTCACGCGACGGCCACTGTCTCCGTCATCGTAGTACTACTACTAGCCTACTAGTACGTACGCTCGCCTTCCCCCGCCCCTTCGAACTCGGCCCCCCGCACGCCTCATGAGGCCTTGAGAGGCCCCGGCAGCTGTTTCTGAACTATCAGAAATCATTCATAAAGCACCACCGGCTTTTGATCGATGTGCATGACGGCATTCACCGTCCGTGCAACCACTGTGGCACTGTCTCATCTGCACAGCGGTTCGTCTCCCAATGTTCCTCCACCTCATTTACACGCATCCTCCCGTACCCAGTATTTCCCCGTATCTTCTTTTGATACAAACATATACCTGATGCTTTCACTCCCGCCGTATCCTCGCCCGAATTTACCTTCTTCTAATCTATAATCCTTTTTCGACCCTCTCCCGGTTTCTCTTTTAATCTCCGATAACGTGTATACTATACTGACCATCATTATATTCCCCATCCCCCGCCGTCGACGTGGGCGTACGCGCACGCGTATTCGGATACGCACTCTGCGTCCCCGCACAAATCAAGATTCGGTGAAGGAGGGAGTGGGGAAGGAAAGATGAAGGGAAGGAAGTATGTCATGGGCAGAGGTGGAGGATGGGGACGTCCATATTTTTCCTCTTTAATTTCGGTGTGGGATACTGGGTGCGTGCGGGTGCGGGACGCGAGATTGGGAGCTGGGCGTGACGTGGCGCGAAGGGCAGCTGTCCTCTTTCTTCTAATTCCTTGTGCTCACGGTCTTTATTTTCCCTGCAGTCATCGGGTGCGTGCGCGCGCTCTCGATGTCCGACGCAGGCCCTGGCGTGGCACTTTAATTGCGGTACGCACATTCCTTTCCCTTGGATTTTTTTTTCCTTTGGAATGGTGCTGGCATGCTCCATTCGACGGTGATGGGAGCTAGATGCGATGCCCGCGATGTCCTCTACGACGCGCGGCGCCCGCACGGCACGGGCGCTTGTTGATACTCGGCCCATCGGCCTGCTGTGTGAGCGAGATTCCGGAGCTGCATCTTGCGTGCCGGGCGTAGGATGTGGTATCATCTCGAGCGCGGTGCTGTCTGCCAGACTTATCGCAGCTGCGTCTCGCGTGCTTTCCTTTTGGGATGTCGATTTTTTATCGTTCTCGTTCCCCCTTCTCTATTTCAAGGCTTCTCCCGGCTCAGGGATTTGCTTGGCTGGCGGTCCCTTTGCATGCGGGCTTAACTGCACCCCACCTTTTATTTTTGACGCGGCGATGCCGTGATTATGACTATTATTTTCTTCTTGTATTTTTTCGGTTCGTCAAATCGGACGCCGGGTCGAGGTCGCAGACTGCTGTGATCGTTTTGCAATTGCGACTCATGTTATTTCCCCTCTCTCTTCTTGTTTTTCCTTGCCTCCTTGGATAGGGGGCGGAAATTGGAGACGAGACGCTCATCTTGTGCTGCACGTGTTTCGCGGATGATGGGGCGCTGTGTGCGTGTTGGGCGATGACTTGCCGTATGCGGCGGCATACGCCCTTTGGTCTAAGCACCGGCAGATCTGGATACATAATTTCTACGTTCACAATGAAGGAGGAACTGTGGCTGTTGAATAAATCCACGCCTTTGGGTGCCATCCGTTTTGACCTTGGATTTGAATTGCTGCGATTCGCTCGTACCGTAGACAACACGGGTACCCAAACGCTGGAGACGCATTCTATTGGAAGCCGATCGTAGGTACTCACTAGCGCCGTGAACCTCGATCCCAACTCCGGCGGCACGGAGAATATATAGCTTGAACATGCGACTCAAAAAAAAAAGAGAACGGATACCCTGGCGATAACCTACCTGTTTAACGCTGCAAAAAGGACTCGATTCATGCTCTATCGCATTTTGAAGACACAGAATTTAATTATGGACATCTTGTGGAACGAGGATACGATGATCAAGCATCGACCTACAATGTGGGGACTCCGAGCCGCCGCTGGTTTGAACACCGATGCGTTCAGCGACTGGATTTGGGATATGGTCGGTTGACATACGTTGAGAATACCTCGATCAGACGTTTGACCCCATGAGGAGTAATTAAGATTCGTGTAGTAGACTGAATTCTGCAAATACAGAAATCCAACCATTGTGCCTGCGTTCGATCTCACTTATCGTGAATACGTTATTGATTAAGATGACTCGAACAAAGAGTCAGTCGCCACTGTTGAATTTTTAAACAAGATCTTTACAAAAACAATGTTCCGCCGCTACGTCCCGGTGAACCACACCCTAGTCGCATCGTGGCAGGAAAACACAATTAATTTAATTTGTGTGCGTCGTACCGAAAATCAATGGCGTGAAATGGCCTGCCAGCCACGATTTGATGCCTTAATAATCCGTTCTAACGCCAGATCTTGTGCCAAAAGAGAAGGTTTACACCTCCACCAGCTGGGCCCGAGAGAAACGGGAATGGTTTTTGACCATATCGTTGCAAGATTGAATTTGATGACCGTGGGGGGTTCAAACCATCAAGAGGAGGTACTAGAAGAGATCAAGAATCAGCAGCAGCTCAGACGCGGCATTTTTATTTGAAGATCGCTCCTGGTGTAACTTCCGTGCCGTATGAAAGTAAATTCCACCTGAAATCAATTATCGAGAGGAGCAGAGAAATGTTTACCCACAAAAAAAAATAGATGCTGAAGAGTGGATAATGGGTGAAACCGGAGTCGAACTCAGTAACCATATGAAGTTTGATTAATCAATTGCTGTCTAGACAGAAAATCAGGGTCAAGCACTGATTTGATTGAACAGCCAAAGGGGTGCCCCGGCGTGGACAGTCGTAGGCGCGTTGGGGGAAGAGTTGAACAGCGATTGGGCAAAGATCAAACCAATGATTCTAGTCTGTTTGAATAGGGTTTGAACAGGTAAAAGGCCAAAAATCTCCCACTGCGGGGATTCGAAACCACAACCTGAAAGGAATACCATTACACATTGGTATAGACAACCACCACACCATAGATCCATTGTACACAATGGGATGGAAGATGTCTAGACCTGATGCCTGTGCAAAGTTACTTGATACTGAGGGCACAAATCAAGCCTAGGTCTCTATGCATACCGGAACCTCGGGGGAGTGTCTTAGCATGCGGCACTAAATAATATATTTTGATTATCAACCTGTAAAAACTTGGTTTATATGATTGATGACATTCTGGTCTTCAAATGTGTTCAAGTCATCGGGGTTTCATTTAAAACTTCACAAAGTGGACCACAATGTATTCACCAGATTCATTGTTCACATTTCACTTTGCTAATGTCAGATTCTATGCAGATGATGGGTTAGATATTAGGAATCTTTACTGGCAAATGGGGGAAGCGCACGGAGATTTGCCGGAAGAATGGGAGGAAGTCTTCCTCCCGGTCGGGAAGGGAAACCGCCAGGGTTGTGAGCTGAGGGATGAGTATATGGCTCATGAGATGTTGCAGGTCCGCTGTCCTGAGACAGGCGAGGGAGAGAGAAGTGACAGAGGGAAGGGTCAATGAGAGAAGTTCCCCGTGCCCAAGCTGTGTGGATAGAAGTGCGCCAGTGAAGGCGATGACAGGTAAATTGAGTGAGTCGCCAATGGCCTTGACCAAGGGGATTCCAGGCTGTCAGGCCGGGACAGAGGGCAGGGAGGGTGGGTTGGCCGCCAGGCCGAAAAAAAATTGCCAACTTACTTGGGGTGTAGGCCGTGGCGGGGCCCGGCAGGATACGATAACATTTTTTTCAATTATGTTTATTTTTTTTATTTCGTCCCAATGGATGTATTTGCAACTGCGGACGAGCGTCCATTGTACCGGTGTCCATTTCAATTACGGTCATCTGTCATACCTATTTGACTGTTGTTAAACGCGATCGTCATTGGATATCGCAGCCTATACCACTGTGGTAGCGGGAATGAGTTTCATCTGATGTGTTGCCGCTTTCAGTCTTCAGGAGATCTGGTCGGTGCAGGAGTATGTCGCGTCGGAATCATGCAGTCTCCCGCATGGTGTGAGGCGTGGGCGGGCGGAGCGTGGGCATGTTACAGCTCTTGGCAGAACTTAAGGCACGGATGATTCCCCCCCCCCTTTTTTGGCCGTTTTTGGCAGAACTGCCGCCCTGGCTTTAATTCTTGTCGGATTACCTCGAGACCTATCCCACACTGAAAATCCGCAGTCACCAGGCTTTTAACTTTCTTTTTTGGTCCCCGAATGAAATTTTCACCCCAAAAATTCTGATTTCACGCAGGACAGCTGTACTATCAGTGACTAGGAAGCTGGCCAGACTAGGAAGCTGGCCACTTGTCAAATATAACAATGAACAGTACTCGGGGTTGAGCCGCTGGACTTGTGGGATGGAGTACGACCCCTAGCGCCCTTGCATGTCAACTTTCGAGGCGGAATGATGGGCCGATCGAAAGCTGTGCTTCGTTTGATCGCCGTTCCGAGGGTGAGAAAATTCTTCTCTTAACGCCGAGCAGTCATCTTCCCCATATCTCCACCAATACTTGGTCAATCCACGATTTTTTGGGCTCATTCTGCTTGCAACGTCTGGCGCTCAATTCATATGCACCAAGAATCTCCATAAACTCACTCTACCCCATCTAAAGCTCCATGAATGCACGGGATGTGCCTCCGAGGAGCCCACCCTCGCGACGCGTATATCAAAGGGCCCTTTGGCGCTACGGGTCTAGGATTTCACATGGGCCATGATGATGTATAGACATTTAGTTTTGAAGGTATTCTGTCATTCTATCTGTTTCATACCTCTCTCACCGTCGTCCATGCCTTAAATCACCCTAATTTCTCTCGTGTCAATGTCAAAACGTCGGGTTCTCGACCATGTCTCTTGGGAGTGGAAAGGCGGGCCTAGGTATGTCTATTTACTTCTTATGAAGTCGCTTGCAACTTATTTTGGCCCCCACCGTCCCCTCTCTGGTTCGCGGTCCTCGTTTGATTCGCGGTATAGATCCCGTCGCACGGGTCTGCTATTGGAAGCACCCCGTCCAACCCTTTCCCTAGGTCCGGTATAGCCTTTTAATACCTACAATCCATTATTTAGTATGGCTGAACAATATTATACATCGCGAGACCATAGAATGAGACTACATCAATGGATTTGTGTGGGTGGCCAGGTTCCCTGTGCATTGCCTTTTCGGGAAGTCCGGTCGGAATAAATTCTCAGCACTCTCAAAACTTCACCAACCGGTCTCCAAATATGCTCAAATTGTTCACAGGATGCGCGCCTACAATCGAGCCCTTGGGATCCGCAAAATTACCCTCGAGGAAGTTGTTAATAGGCCAAAACCCCTAAGGTGGCCAGGTTCCCAGCGCGATATAGTAGCATGAGTTGTACGCGATCGTGAAGGCTGTGGACGATGAAACGGGAAAGATCCTCGGGATGTGTGGGTGAGGCAAGTGGAATTTCGATGGGTCCAAGCCTGCCTTGGTGAGGGCCATATCTACATTGCAGAACATCCCAGCTCACCCCCGACAGGTCGATGGCGAGGAGGATCCGCGTGTAGAAAGGTACCGCCCCAATCCGCTCCAATCTCAAAAAAAAAAAAAAACCCCCAGTGACGACCGGAAGCAGTGGGAGATGGATCTCAACGCGCACGGCGGAAGAACATGTACATCTTCGACATCTCCGTCGACCTTCTCGAGCGAAGGAAGGTCGTGGGTTCGGCTCTTCTGAAGTTTGGGACGGACATGTGCGACGTGCATCAGTGTTATGCGTAGGTGCATTCCAGTATGGCTTGGTATCCGGCGTTTCGCAAGGCAGGGTTTGAAGACATCGGAAGGCTGGAGGTGGATGTGGACGACTGTGCAGATGGAGTTAAAAGGGTGAAGAACGGGAAAGAGGAGGACTGGGTGACATGGACTTTTAGGTACTGCAAATATGACCCAAAGCATAGGGCATAACGCCGGGAAAGAGCCAATGTATAGCAGAGCAGCACCACCAAGAGCACACCAAAAGAAAGCGGTCAAAAACATTCTCAATTTGCTACAAAAGTGTGGGATAGATGATACATATGCGTGCAGGTTCTGGTTCTCGTACCGTATGTATCACATATGGATGCAGCGTCGAAGTCTATGCGATCGGATGAGCGAGCATATATGTGATATGGCAAAAAAGACAGAAGGCAAATGTTACTATTATCAGCTGAAGGCAGAGGTCGTTCGTGCGATATGTAACGACTAGTAGGATGCAAAAGCAGGAGCAGGATGGAAATGGATTGTGTACCTGCGAGCATGTGACGAGACGTGACTGCTCACCACGGCTTGTGTATCCGTGGGAAGTCTGGTATGGTAGCCCATCCATTCGGTACAAACCCACATTGCACAACTATTATTTCCAAGTTTAGCACGCAATCACTGTCCATAAACTCAAAGTAATGGTTTCCTTACAGTCCCAGCCATGCACCCGAATTTATCCAAATTTATTGCGGGAGTCATGAAAAAAAGTTTTGCGGACCACTTTAAATTTTGCAGGGGTCATGTCTCTATCTTATGGCGGTCAATGTGCACTTTTAGTAATAACAAGCGCTCGGGCTCCGCGGTCCCCCTCCCCTTTATTGATTACAGAAATTGAAAAGTGTAAGAACCATGGATTTATTGTCTCCCTGTTAAGAGCGCGCTGGGTCGTGTCACTCGGCACTTTGCCTGGATGTGTCGATTGATAATCAACCACGGTGCATGTAAGGAAAGTCGAATAAATAATGGTAGGTCTTGGCAAACGGTTCCGGAGTAGAGCTGAGTTGGCCGATTGGATCGGCAGAGTTTCAGAAGGCTGACAAACGGACAGGCATAATTTTATATAAAGAGGGAGATGCATATTACAGCTAATTGCAGTACCGAAGGCGCGAACAGAAAATTTACCGTTTTGGGTAAATTTTGATCTTCGCGACCGATTTGCCCATATCTCGGTGAGTTCTGCACGAATTGACATGAAACCTAGCCAGATAATTCGTACTAATTCATGCGCAATTAGGCATAGAAAAAAATTCAAAAAGAAAAATCATGTTTTGCATCTCCAGGCACTTGAAGCTCATCTGGGTGTAAATTCAGGCTAGTGGGTCCAGTTCATGTCAGAAGGAGCGGATTTATTGGGTGTGGGTACTTCGGTATGTTTCAAGTAAGGTGATAGAGCCAGAAATACGAATAATTCGCTTCTCAACATGGGAAGAGCAAAATATCATGCACCAAGAACCGGACACAAAAACAGAAGAGAGCAATAGAAATATTTAGACATCTGCCTGTATGAGTTTGCTCTATATGTATTGAAATACCCAGTCCCAAAAATCTAGCTTCTTTGGACAAGATCTGAATGCACTAGGTCAAATTTACTCCCCAACAAGCTTCAAATGCTGGAGTATGCAAAGATATTATTTTTTTTTGAATTTTTTTCTATCACTAATTGCGCATGAATTCCTACGAATTATCTAGCTATGTTTCATCTCGATACGTGCAGAACTCACCGAGAAATGAGCAAATCGGTCGCGGGGATCAAAATCTGCCCAAAACGGGTTCGCGCCTTCGGTACTGCAATTAGCTGTAAAGAAGACAATATGTGGATTTTCTGGTCTTTGTCAGTTCACAGTCAAGTTCATAATTTTTTTCCCAATCAATCATCAATCCCAACACTTATGAATTTACTTGCATTTTTATTTCATAAATTCCGCCCTTGCTTTGAAGGATGCAGGGTAGTTTTATAAAGAGAGAGAAATGTACCGAGGTATGGCATGAACGGCATCTGAATCTTGAAGTAGGAAAGACACATATGGAGGAACGCGATTTTTTTTCTGTGGGAACTGTGGTGGTGAGTGATGGCTTCGACTTCACATCACAATTGACCTTGGCGACAGCAGAAAAAAAGACGCGACGCGACGCGACGGTCACGTGGCAGTTCGGACGCTATGTGTCGGGAGCTTTCTTAATTGGGCGCCAGGAGAATCCTCGGGAACCGAATAGCTCTTAAGCCACGAGATCACCCTGCCTCCGCTGATGGGGTAAAAATTTCCCGTTGCACGGAGGCACCTGTTCACCTGAAGCGGGACGATTGTGGCCTGCTGCTGTGGCCAAAAATATTCCGCAGTCCTTGACTGTTGCGGCAAAGTTGCCGCAGGCCAGACTGACAGGAAGAGAGACCGCGTGCCGGTTCAAATGGAGGAAGGCAGCATGCCATCGTAGAACGAGAGAGAGGATGCACGATAGAAATAAACCTACATGGGGAATTTGCACAGCTTAACGAGCATCTCGTTAAAGAACGGTTAATTTCAACAAGATCTCGCTATTTGATTAGCTAGGTAACATTAGTGCTTAGGCTGTGCTACTTGGGCAGTTACAAGGTGGACATATTGATGGTGCCGGTTGAGCTACCATAGTGCTGCTAGAGTTACCGAACTGTGTCACGGATATGGATGCCGGAAATCCTCCACTCATCAGGGAAGAAACTGAGGACTGGATGGCTGACACGGTTCTGGGTGCTGAAGATCCCGTGGTGCGCGTAGTCTCCGATTCAGAGGCACTTTTCAACGACGCACTTTGTCCACTGGCACTTCTTTCCCCATTGACAGAAGAAAACGGAGACGCTGACACGGTTGTTGCTGACTGCGTGGCTGACATGGTTATGGAAGACACGGTTGTTGAGAAAGATCCGGCGCTAGATGCCGTCTCCAGAGAAGATACCGGAGACAGCGTGGCTGACGTCGATGAAGATCCCGTGGGTGTCGTCTCTAATTCAGAGACGCCACCCGACACACTTCGTCCATTGGCACTGCTTCCACTTTTGACAGAAGAGCCTGGGGGCACTGACGCGGTTGTTGGTGACAAAAACCCGCTGTTGGAGGCCACGCCCGACTCATAGGTGATGGAACTCCTCCCACTCATCAGGGAAGAGACGGAAGGAGCTCCTGGGACGGTCGTCGCGAGAATCGACTGGGAGAGGCTGCTGGATTGCGAGCTTTGTGGTCCTGTCACTCCACTGGAGCTGCTCCCACTCATCATGCTGCTTCCAGTGATCTGGGAAGAGATCCGGGACCCGTTGGCTGACACGTTCGGAAGTGAGGAAAATCCGGGGCTGGACGCTGTTGCCGATTGAGAAGACATGGGGCTGAACGATGGCGCTGTCATCCCTGCCGTCATTGAAGAAGCCGATCTTCTGGGATTTTCACCTCCGACTGAAGATGTATTTTGAATTGTCCCAGACCCATCCGCGGCCGGACCACCCAATTCATCATTCTCGGAAACTTCGAGTTCGAATGATGTCCCATTGAACGATATCTTGATATCCAGCACTGTGAATCTTGGATGAGCATGACTCGCTTATGAGGAAAACTTCGGGCGCACTGTCCAAACCGTTCTCCTTTGTCGGTCGTGAACTCGCTGTTATAAAAGTCGTCGCGACCACAGCAATCATCAGTACTAGTTTTATCATGTTTATTCCTGTTATATATAACCTGGGGCCAGCTTGGGCCGGTCTCAGGCAGTGATCGATTTTAGGTGAAACAATGGTACATACCCGCAGATTTCAAAGTGAAAGTGTATTCACTTTCCTGGACAGTTCTTATATGTAGGAAACGGGCCCGCAGTGCCCGTGACTATGTTGTGATGCGATCACCCCTGCACCCCTTGATTCCTGACCACCATGATCAAACCGACAATAGGTCATTCATGCCATGCGCGCCTGCAAAAGAGAAGACTGCCAACTGCCCAACGTCGCGGTGAACTCAGCAGTAGCCACCAATACCAAATATCACTCTGTCAACACCGACATGGGCCACTGTGCCCCTACATCGTCTTGACGGTACGTGAATAAAAAATGCATCTGACGGGCCAGCGGCTACCGTGAATGCTAGTGAGTGCCTGCAAGCGTCTTCTCGCGACTCGTCGAGCCAGTCAATTGTCTGCTTCGTCCTCAATATCCGTCAATTTATCCTCGGATACGTAGTCTGAGTCAAAGGCTGCCTTCCATGCATTTCGAAAGCTATGTTGGGGGCTGGCTTAAATAAATGAAGAAAGAGTTATGTATTCACCGACCTTGTTGGACGATTTTCACGACCTTTGGATCCCGTCTGAGTCTGCACCTGTTCCTGGACATGACGCTTTTGAATGGTGTTTTCACCGCAGATGCTACAGTATATTACTGTAAAGAGTAGCTAAGCGAAGAGAAAATTATGTATACACCGACCTCGCTGGACGATTTTCCGGACATTTGTATCCCCTCTGCACTTGTTCCTGGACGCGGGACTTTTGAATCGCGTTGCCCGCCCAGATTTTAGCAAATCTGATAGGCGCAATGTTTCAGAGACCGAGTCCGGACCTAGCGTCCGGAAGGTGACAAGATGGGACAAGGTAACCTCAGAGAGCGTATAGTAACTTGATATTGGCGCAATTGGCAACCATATCCAGCCTACACGACTCCGAGAGGCGAGAGTGCCTCAGCGTCTCGTCCTTTCCCACCTTGGCGGCGATTCCACTGGCATGTCCGCGTGCAGCAACTCCCTGCCGATCTTATCGAACCAAAGCTTCGGCCAGACAGACAGGCAGGAGGAGTGGTCCTGGCACTCCCACGGGGTTGGACACTTGTTCCCGCTGGAAAACACCGAGGACGCTTGGATGATGCCGACATTGAATTTTGCGTACTCACTCGGGCCTCCAAAGGGGTATACCAAAGAGGGAAAGGAAGTACATGTGTCGGTCCTCACAGGCCGAGGTGGGCTTACCGTTCGTAGAGTAAATCAAACCCCATGTACGGTCCGATCATTAATGCATGACTACATTTTCTCATTTCACTCCATCCTTCCGCAGGTCAAGGAAGCAAAATATGCCCCCAAGTCGACCGCGATCGTATGGCTGAATCGCATGGGCAAAGCGTCGCTTGGCAACACCGAAAATCCGCTCGATTGCATTTCGGAGCTGAGCATGGCGGAGGTTGAACAGTTCTCGTGCGTTTTGGGAGCTATATTCGCAGTGGACCTGAGCGTGCATCGCATATATGCGCATATGCTCACCGTTGGTTGCCGGACCTAAACTCCTTCAGATGATAACGCTCACCACGAAAGGGAACAAGGAGCATATCACAATCTGGGAATCCTGCATCTGCTAGGTCGTAGGGGCAAAGAGAAACCATTCCTCCGGGCGCAGTTGAAGAGAAGACCATCGGCAGTTGTACCTTCGTAGCCGGGCATGATGTGCACCTCTGCCGCCCTCTTCCCACCAGGCAAGTTAAATAACTCCTCATCCGTCTACCTCTCAATATTCCTCAGCACCAAAACCCCCAAAAAAGATTCAAACCTCGTTCGAGGATCCTCATTGCTCTAGTGGCTTTTCTCTTTGTCTTAAATCAGTTTGTTTTTTGCTTCTTTTTGTGAGTCTTCTTCCATTACTGCCCTCTATATCAAGCGTTGATATCTGTCAGGCAAGTCCATCTACGGGCTAATCCCCTTTTCCATTGCCTTCATTCTTACAAGTGGTATGACCGTGAGATCTTGAATGCTAAAAAGAAAAAGAAATGGACACTGTCTAAATTCTTTGAGGCATTGCCAGACACAGCTTGAAGAGACCAACCAGATGAAGAGTGTTCCCATTACTACTCATTACTACTTGCTTTCGGAAAACGGAGTAGACAGAGAAACTGACCGTAGTACTCGTTAGTGCTCAATACATTTTTCTTTTCTTTTCTTTTCTTTTTTTCTTTTTTTCTTTTTTTTTCGGGGAATAATAATATTACGATAGATAGCAAGGTCAGTGAGCTGAACCCTGACATCTAGGGTATAAAATATTATTCCCATAATGAGCTGGACCCAGGCTTCTAGGGGCACACATATTATTCCCCACCATGAGCTGAACCCAGCTCTATACAGCAAATAATATTATAGCATATCAGAAGGTCAATGGGCTGAGCCGTAGCCTCTAGAGCATAAAATATTATTCCTGTGATCGGCTGAACCCTCATCTGCAAGGGATATAATATTATTTTTGCATATACATGAGCAGCTGAACCCTACTACATAGGGCAAAAAATATTATACGGTACCGGCACCAGCCATCCTGGCCACTAATTTTTTCAGAAATCAGCCTCTCCTTTTAACTATCCAAATATCCCCTGAGCTAGGCCCTAGTATCTTCACAAGCGAATATTATTCCTGGCCCATAGAAATATTATTACAGCCCTAGATGCTAGGGTTCAGCCGGGAATCCGGCGGACTTAGCTGGTCCCTAGCCTCTGGGAATTAATCATTCGTAGGGGGCCTAGCATCTAGGCAATTGTGGACTGCAGGCACTGTTGATGAACCAAACCAATAGTATACTTTTCATTGGGACGAGGTGTAGAAACTAGATACGCAGTATCTCAGTCAGCGTGCGTAGCAAGACTGTATATATATATGCGTGTGTACCCAGTAAAGAAAGTGGTTGGGCAAACTTTATAGATATGGCTTGGAACGTCGACTCACTTCCGAGTTTCTTTGGTGGGCGAGACGGCATTGAAAGCGTCGAACGCAGTATCAACATCGCCATCCCGCTCAGCACGCGAACGCTTCTTGGGGTTGCCGTGCCAGAAGAAGGCATGAACGGGACGTCCGGAGCCGACGGTTCACCATACCCTTTGTCGTGGATCAGCAGTCGGTCGACGTTGATATGATACATCTGGATGCAATGGTAAAAAAAAAGAGATCTGAAACTACGGGGAGCATGCATACCTTTTGCGGGGATAACCCGACTTCCCGTTGAAAATATTTGTGTGGAGCGTGATTTGGGCGGAGAACAAGGTTCCCTCCGTCAACTTCTCATAATGCTCATGTGGAGCAATGAGATCACCGTCGGTATCCCTGTAGTCCCGTTGGACCACCTTCGACTCTTGATGCATAAAATGACTCACATGATCAAGTTC
This sequence comes from Mycena leptocephala, assembly GCA_029378395.1. Lineage (NCBI taxonomy): Eukaryota > Fungi > Basidiomycota > Agaricomycetes > Agaricales > Mycenaceae > Mycena > Mycena leptocephala. The sequence goes on along the minus strand of JARJLF010000783.1, from coordinate 62,370 downwards.
CCATATGAATAAATGGGACCCAGCGCTCGTGGGGAACATTTGAAGCCCTCAATTCCTTGACCGCAAGATTCAGTGGCGCTGCTGTATCATTAGCCTGAGGCTGTCGACCCTCGCGGAACAGGTGAGAATAAAAAAGCCTTGCAACCACTGATCCATCTTCATCGTTCATGGACCACAGGGTACCGGCAGCACTTTGAAAGCCAGCAGCAATAAATCCTCCACTGATATGGAAGGATTCATTGACCAGTTCTGCATCCCCCATGGCTGTTTGAGATGCAGCAAGGAATACAAACTCGGCATCTGAGAACAGCATCTGGAGAATGGTTTCAAGTTCCAAGTTGCCTTCATAGAGCGAGAGACGGCTTTTCGTTGGCTCAACCAAATCCTGTGTTCCATGACAGGCAAAGTGGATCCAAGAGCAGCTCTACAGTTGGAGCCTCACAGCATCTGGGATTGCTTGTTCACCTTGGAGGCACTTCAAATTTGGGCCCTGGATGATAGACCGGATTTGTTTAACTTCCGCCTCTACTCCTTTGAGGTAGTTCTCACTCCCAGATCCAGTATGTGTCACGGTACAATTGTTTTGGCTGGAATAAGGGTCTCTGGAATGGAATGACTTCTCTCAGGTACTCCCAGAGAAATTTAACCCCCGTAAATTCCACAAATCTTTGCAGGTTCTGGAATCATGCATGCACATCCAGCGCAGCATCTCGTTGATTCCAGAAAAAACTGAGTTACGAGTAATTATGTTTACATAATTCTCATTTTTGATCATTTGTAGACCAGAAAAAAATGCTCTGTTTTTACTTGAGTCCCGTTTATTCATGTAAAGAAAATAGTGGCTGTGCAGCCCAAAAACGTAGTCTCCATTGCCAATTTCATTAGCTTTGCTGTGATACATTAGTGGCGGTGACCGGGTATAAGGCTGCCGGACCGGCTGCCGTAATCTGTACGCGTGGTTTCGAACCTTGCAGGCGACAGTTTCTTTTCCCACCGCTGTCTCAAAACATGTAGTCGCCACGAACAGCAAGGCCAGCCACTGGTACATGTGCCCACCCTGCCTGAAGCGCAGTCCCCGCGCTTCCCAGAACCTTCTACCAATCTTTCTAGTCCACCCGAGAGCTCCCACATCCGGAAAAAAAACAGTTAGCTACGGCCTGCTATGGCTACTATGGAGCGCTGCAGTAGCACGCCATAGCGCGGGTAGGTGGCCGTAGCTAACTGATTTTTTCCTGATGCAGTGCCCGACGAAGGTGGGATAAGAAAGGATCGCCGTGACGAGATTGCTTAGCGCGTGTGGGAGGGGCTGGGTATGAGGTGTGGGCGTCACCAGCGGCTAACCCTAGTCGCCAGCGGCCATCCTCTGGCGGTTAGTGATGATGTGGGATGTCAATTTTCGCTAGATGCAGGGTGGTGGACTCGGGGACGTTCCCGAGCAATCTGCAAGGTGTAACCTAGGGTTAGCAGCCATCGCCCGCGCTCCACGCTCCCCGCGCGCCTCCCCGCTTCCTACGGATCATCATCCCGAGACTGTCTGCTTGGTACGCGTGCCGATGCAATGCCGTTTTGCAGCGCACTCGTGGCACTAGAAGCGTTCTGCTCCCCACTCGTCGACGCCATGACCTCCATCTTCGCGTCTGTCCTCGTCTTCTGGTCGGCGTCGGCACGGCCTGTATCGTTTCGCACCCCGCGCTCCGCTCCGCATCGCCGTCTCGACTCTCTCCTTCCACGGTGGCGAACTACTGCGGCCACGGAGCGACAGGGCGGGGCAAGCGCACACGCCCGTCCAAACGGACGACGGGCGCGGCTCGTCGCAGCCCCACCCTCCCACACTCCTTCCTCGTGGCCACCGGGGGAAAACGAAGACGGAGGTAGACGCGCGCCGCTTGTCTTCCGCTCATCGTCCTCCGGCGCGATGTCGTTTTGGATCATAGACATCCTCGTTCACTCTCCCGTCTCGCCGAAACGACGCCCGCACCCTCGATACCCCCACCTCCCTGTCCTCGAGTCGTCGAATACCTGTCCTCGCCCACCCGCTTCGCCATCGCGTCTGCATCCTCCGCTCTCCGCGTCTATGTAAGCTTGCTGGCACCGCACCAGTATGGAGTCGTCTAGAAGTACGGACTCGGATGTGTGGAGGTGTGAGATGTGCAGGGCGTGGAAGATGCGTGGGATGAGCCGGCGCGCCATTCTTGTCAATGTCTGGGTAGACGGATGAGGGGAGATGGGTGGGTGGGAGGACGAGCGGGATGCGGCGGGTGGGCGAGACACAGCGACGGGAGAAGATGTCCTTGGGCTTGTATCGCCTTCGAAATACGTGCGTCTAGAGGAGGTGGGAAGAGGAAGGTGGTATTAGATTTGTACGCTCCGTAACCAATGTGCGTGTGTATGCGGGGTGCCACTCTCCGTTCTTTACCTTCCCCATCGTGATTTTGCCTTTCCTCACTTATTTTTATCTCTTCGTTATTATTTTATCTGACTGAATCTTTTGGTGCGTTGCTTACTCGCACGTAGCTCTGCTTGCGCTTCACTGTATCGATATCGTGTTACGACAGTGCTATCCGAATGATCATCGGGATCCGTCTGGTTGTGCGGCCAGTACTGGGCACCCCCAGAGTCACACATCTCAGTAGTCAGTCCTCAAAGCAAATACAGAAATTTTATACATGGCTGTGTCTATTGAATACAGTAGATGACAATAATTTACTGTGAAGAGTTGTTAACTTCACATTCAATAATTAGCAATGAGAAGTACATATGCAATAATTAAAGCAGCACTTCAGGGTACACAATATTTTTTGTGACAGTGCTATCATCATTCTTGAAAAGCACTTTGATCTGCCAGCTGGAAGTGCATTGAAAATGTGCCACATATAGCTGTCCGTGAGGGAAGACATCTGTGCGGAGATCCAAACCAACATGATCGACTGACTCTTTGTTGATACTCATTGAAGAAGCAATCTGCTCGGAAGAAAGAATGATTGTGATGCGTGGGATGACGGCTGTTTTGCCATTGTGTTCTCCACCAATAAGGTGATTCTCTAAGACATGTGGAGACATTTTGGTGTGAATCCCTAGAGAACCGTTGCACAGTCCATTTGCTGGATCTAAATTGCGAAGGACCATAATCGGACATCCAACCTTCAAAGCCAATTTTGCAAGAGGCACCCAGAGGTTTTGATAGAGTTAAGATATTCCACAGGCGCACCGCCGTTCGCAGGAGATGGGGAAATCTTCGTGATGTTCAAAGTTCTGGCAGGGGGGCGTCCGGAGCGACCCGAGACCATGTCTGACGGGATGTGGGACCTCGTCAACGCCGCGGGGGCGACGGAATTCCGACAACGGTCCTAATACAAGGCAAATTATAGAGCTACTTCGGGAGCAAACTGAAGGCTGAGTATTCAACTTGGGGGGTGAGGCTGTCGCCATGCGCAGCAGGTACTCGTAATTATGTTTATAGATGAAATTTCACTATTCCGAGTCTTCCCAGTGTTCCTCGAGACTTGCCATTTACTTATTTTATTGCTCTGAAAACAAAACAGTATGAATTACAGTGCTAAGCCATGGGATGACCAAAGCAACATACTCGATAGCATAATTCACGTTGTCTAAAAGGACAAAACTCTCGGTGATAAATCAGCCAGAGGTGCAATCGATTCACCTTGAAAACCCCCAGCGGATGGATGCTAGGGCTCCAATAGTGGGATCAAAAAATTTCGGTCATAATTCCACAGTGTCCACCAGTCCACGGAAAGCTGTCCGTTACGGTATAGAAACGAGCCGGTTACCCATATAGTAGTGTACGCGCGCGCCCCCCGTTTGCCTATGCCTAGCTGCTGCTACCAATAATTAGTGGCCAAATGGCCGGAGAAACGTTTTGGCCTTATACACAGCCACAATCAGCGACATTTTCCATTATTTTCCCCACCAGTGGTTCGCCGGGGGTTGAATTTTGTGAGCGCGTTGTAGGGGGATGCATTCACCTAGCCGGATCATGATTTCACCAGAAAATGAACACTCATTCTACTTCTGCATTAGGAAGAGATAAAATATTCGCACAGCCACAAAATTCGGAAAATATTTCACAACGTGGTTCGCTAGGGGTTAAATTTTGTGAGCGCGTGTTGGGGGATGCATTCACCTAGCCAGATCATTATTTCTCCGGAAAACCAACACTCATTCTACTTCTGCACTGGGAAGAGATAAAATATTCACACAGCTACAAAACGGAAAATATTCCACAACGTGGTTCGCCGGGACATATGTACTGCTGTGTGGGTAGTCATCCGTACAGAGAAGAATGTATACAGTTTAGGGAGTCTAAACTGTGCTGTGAGGCAGAACAACTGTAGTCCCGTGGGAAAAATCTCGGAGTACTACCAATCGAGCCGAGCTATGAGTTTTATGAAGATATGAATATTGATAAGATGGAACGCGTGGGGATCGGTCACCATTCTGTAATCCCGATGTGACGGCCATTATTGGCGGGGCGGCGGGAGTCGGGTCAAAAATCTAAGTAATAGATAATGTTCCTATGACCATTCCAATAAGCTTAGTTCATCTACCTCCCCGCGCCCTGGTTGCCCAAATCGGCAACTGTCAATGCCCAAAATGGCCCCGGTTGCGTTGCCCAAAACGTTTTGGGAGTCACGGACCTCCGGGTCGTTGCTACAGTACAATTATTTACAGTAGTCGAGCGTGATTGTGGAGGATTGGAGTCAAGAAATGGAGCTTCATAAAATGTCACGTTTTATAGTGGGGCACAGAACGGGAATTGCCGGCGCTATTGATTCGAGGCCGCCCGAATATGGTTTTGTTCTGCACAGCACTGCCTTTTATTGGAATGAAGAGCTTCCAAGCCTGTGGCTTAATGACCAGGCCAGACAGCTGGCGCTTATGTACTGGATTTCCAATACCGCCCTTACCGTATGGGAAAAGCTACGGGAATATCTGAGGATATAATTGGACATTCCTGTACAATGACTCAGGTTCCTTTGCTTGCCCCACCCCCAGCACCTCACCTCTCCTCTTAAGATGCCCCATTGCCTTCATCTTCAATGCAACCCTGAACGCAGTGATTCCTGGGCCCGCGTCCCATTTCGAGTTGCACCGGATATTCATGGTGTAAAAATAATGCACCAGGATTTTCGGCACGGCTGCTGCGCGAAGATGCTGCCGGTGAGAGTGGGACGGGGCTCAGCAGGCCTCGACTCCACTACTACATATTCAAGAGTCGCAACATATATATTTTTTTGCAATGGGTCTTCCCTCTACATTGTTTTGACCAGAGGACCAAAGTCTGGCGCCTTAGCATTCCAAACTCCGATCGGCCATCACCGGTGCTTCCTGGCAGATAGGTACTCGAGAGGTCCGGGGGTGCGTGACGCGTGACGGTCGATTTGAACGTAATTGTACAGTATGAAGATGTCCAGGTATCCACTCCTACGTTGATTCAGTGTTGATTGGGCCCCCTGCACCTCCTTCGAGAGGTTCTTTCTCGTAAATGGTGAAATGCTGTCATCACAAATAGACACTAGTGATATTCACGTGACTCTAGACAGCGCCAATGAACCGATTTTTGCTAGGTAAGTTAAGTTATCAATAGATAGTATCCTTAAGCATCTGCTGCATCAGACTTTTGACAGATTCGTTGTGGTGTTGTACAACACCAAACAACGCCAAAAAACACATGAAAATGCCACAACGCGCAACACCCACGACGTTGTGCCTAAAATACGCAACACCGGTGATGGTGCACTGTTGCCGTGCTTCGGCGGTTGATCAAAACTGAAAATCATTCCTGCCCAAGGGAGTTCCCCATTCCTGCACCCCATCCTATGTGCCCTGACCAAATTTCAAGTTCAATGTCGAGCTCACCGTCGTTGACAAAATCCATCAAAAACGCAACAATACGTAAAAACATCACAACTCGGCAACCAAAATGTCAAAAGGCTGATGTGATAGTGGGTTGTTGAATTTGGTGCACAGGGTCTGATGCAATAAATCCATTTCCGATTACTTTCGTGGATAACGAGTATGCGAGCCTCCGGGAAGGCCCCAGATCCTTCGGCAGTTTCCGTGCAGCTGCAAATCCCTCCCACCAAATGCCTTTGCATGCAGCGAGCCTCCCCGAAGGCCGCCAATTTCTTTTTCGTCCCCGTGCGGATCTACTCCTTCTCAACCAGTCTCCGAGTAGCTGCTGTCATGAGGCACTTTGACGAGAAGGTGCGGGAGAAGGAGAGGGAACGCGAGGCTCTGAGTGAAATACAGCGGCGGGAACGAGAGGAGGCGAGAGAGATCAAGGAGCTGTGTAAGTGAGCGATACTCAAGGCCGGGCCCGTGCTAGTGATGGGAAAGTTCGGTTCGGTTCAGGTCAAGAGGTGGGCTGCCGAGATGCCGATCAATCATACCAAGGTTTCGACCATCGGTCCGAAGCTCCGGAAGGGTTCGTCTCCTGCATCTTTCTCTGTCAATTTTGCCCCAATAAAAAATCTGATATACAACACCCCCCCCCATTCTTGTATGCTCCGGACAGTCCTAGGTACTTTTTAGGTGAAACGGTTTAGTCTTCACCGACTTCCCTTTTTGGACCATGAATGATGTGTCCCCAATATCTCACGAAGAAGTCCCCCCACACCAAATTTGACCAATCCAAGGGGATGTTGTCAGGGTTTGGCTATTTATCGGTATATTTATCGGTATTTTTTGCAACAGAGGTTCTTGAGATCAAGGCATTTGAAAATTGTACCCCTTCGCACAGAAGAACCTGAACTCGCGTTCCGGTTCGGTTCAGGTTCGAACGCGGTTCGAACTTGGATTTTTTTGGCTATCTCAAATATCCAAAATCCGGGCAAAGGATGAAACAAATCCAGGTGAATGCCTCCTCCCTTAGTATTGGAAGGTGTTCCTGACCGTCCGGAGTACTGAAGTCATTATTTCAAGGAATTCCATGAGCGCCAATTCCACGTTGATGCCGTCAAAATGCCATAAAGACGCCGAAATGCTAATGAAATCATCGTCGCGACATCTTGGGGGATTATAACGTGGCTTAGATGGGTATGAGAAGGTAACTCCACACGGAAATCACTCCAAAACTTGATCAAAATGAGTTACTGACTGGTGATTCCGGTTCGCGGTTCGAACGCGTTCGGAAAATGTTGTTATTGCCCGAACCTGAACCTGAACTTCGGTTCAGGTTCACCGGCAGACTTCGGCCAGTGATGGGATCAGCGGCGGAGTCCATAAGGTTGAAAATCAGTATTTCTCTCTCAGTTCTGACCCGTTTGCTCTCGGACAAACTGCATTCATAAATTGTGATTATTTCAAGGAGCACTTGGGGAGGCCTCAGCAAGAATGGGTGAGATCATTGTGCCGGGCGTATAACTCTGATTTTTGTTCAAATCTTATATTACTCACCCAGAACAGATGAAAATACAGACAAATATATATTGCAGAATGCTCACCGGGATCAAGGCCTATTCAGGAAAGCATAGAATTGCAGCCTCCCACGAAATTCTGTCGGAGTATGAACTGCTCGGCTTCATTCCGGTGCTGTTCCTCGGGAGGTTTGAAACTGTGACGGAGAGCAGCCGGCTAGAGTCGGCGGCTAGTTCCGGCACAAGAAGATGTCGGTTGGTCAGTCCAAATTTCCCCCCAGTTGAAGTTTTATCAGCTAATGGTGACCACCTGCCCGTGTTCTGGCCATTTTGCAAGAAGGCCGGCTGATCGGTGGAACGTTAACTGAAATTTTGAATTGCATTGTTTTCCTCTTCATCAAGCTTCCGTTCGATGTCGGAGATTGTGTGGAACTTGATGGATTCCAGAACATTGTACAAGATGTAGCTGTGTACCGCAAAAAAAAAAAAAGTCGGCCAAACATTTTTCTCAATTTGGCCTGCGGGTGGCTGCATAAAGACGGCCCAGGAGCGGTCCTCACCAATCAGCAACGCCACAACCGCCCCTGGGGTTTGGTTCGACACAAAGCTTAGGTAGAATTTCACATTCAGTCACCTTGCCCGGTTTCCTTGGATTCTTCAGGATTAAAAGACGTTTTGAGCAAGAAATCTGGCCCGTATCCGGCGACGTTGTTGCAATGTACTCTCCAACGATGGAAGTTGTGAAACTCGTCTCTCGGAGCCCGGAGCCGCCACACATGTTTTAAAGCTCTTACTCCCTGAGCCTTGGAAATTTTTCTCCTGGGCCGGCCCCGTAGTCAGCACCTAATCAACGCAATTTCATGGGCCGCGACAAACTTCTCGGCGTTATCTGCATTGCGATTGCCACCATTCTTCTCGGACTCGTTACTTTCGGCGTCCCCTATCTCAAGTCCTTCTATCTCCTGCGTATCGATATTTCCCAGTCGGTCCTTGGTCTGGATAACCCTTACGTCACCTTGGGCGTATTAGGATACTGCACAGACCTTCAGAAAGGACTTAGCTTGCAATGTTCACCTGCAAATATTGGGTATTCCATATCAGGTGGAGTATCCTCCCAGATCTAGAGGCTTGGTTGTGGACGCTGATTTCCTACTCTTCAGCATTTCCCCTTATTATAGAGGGCACCCTACCATCCATTTTAAGTGACGGCATTGATATTGCCACTGCCGCGCTCACCAGGGCGCTTGTACTGCACATAGTTACTTTCGTATTCGCCCTCACCGCTTTCGGATTTTCCCTGCTGGCCTACTTAGGGATTTCCTGTATCGCTGAATGCTGCGCTGACCTGCTCAGCGGCTTCGCCGCCGTGACAAGTTTTGCCATCTTCATCTTCGACCTTGCGTGTTTCGACGTCATCAAGAGGCGTGTTACCCACGAAGCCGGGGTGGGAAGTGCCGTCATTGGTAGCGCTATCTGGCTCACGTTCGGCGGGACGCTCCTTTTATTCATCACTCCCATTATGTTCCTGGTGGGTCGGTGTTGTGGATGCGCCAACAAGATCTTGTGCAAGGTCGTTTGAGCCAGTGTTGTCACTGACCCCATCTGACCCAGTCAGACCCTCTGGCGCGGTCAAGGTCTGACTTTTGATGTGTCGATCACTGACCCGTCAGATCATTTCTCCTAATTTGGGTTAACCTCCTCAGAACACGAATTCAGTTGTTCTGAGCCCGCGCATTCGTGCAGTAAAACTGAATATTTGTACCAAAAATATGAATAAATTAACTGGGTAATTCTAAGAGCCTGCAGTGGCCATATCAGAGTCAATTTGTACTCCATCACCTTCGCTCGCTGCCGCCGCCATTTCTTCCTCCTCCTCCTCCACCGCGTCTCGACCACCTTGCCAGAAAAATTCCAACTCGTGGGCTGGAGATCCAGCAGGGGGATAGTTGAACAACTTGGCCAGTTTTATTTTCTTATAGGCAGGGATGCGGCCGCTCGCGTTGGGGACATTCCCGCTGGCGGCGGGCCGGAGTGGTACAGCTGCGAGGGCGGGGGTTGGGGGAAATTCTTCGTCGTCGTCATCGTCGTTGTCGGAGGTATTGGCCAGCCCGATGAGAGTGTCTGCCATCTGGTCGAAATCTGTTGGATCAGATTCGTCTTCTTCTGCGGCCGTGGCTGGCTGTTCGTCGTCCGCAAGGGAGAATCGGCGAGGGCGAGCTTTGCGCTCTGGGACGAGGCCAGCGGCGATATGAGCCTTTTGGCGCTCCATTCGAACCATTGTTGAATTATGAACCTTTAACGAGCCGAGTCGATTACGATGCTTCGTGTGGGTAAATCCGAAGATGCTAAAAACACGTTCAGCTCCGGCAGAATTTGGGAGGATGCTGAGGATTCGGATAGCAAGCTTGACGAATCCGCTACGACCAGTGAGAGCATCACCCTCATATTGTTTCCACATCCAGACGAGATCAATAGGTTTTTTCTGTTCATTCGACATTTAACTCGGCGCAAATAGAATAATAAAAAACCAGACTGACCGCCTTTTCGTATGACTCGGCGTGTCCGTCCAGCCACATGGATTCTGAGGAGAACTTCCCTGTAGAGTCGTAATAATCGCGGAACGCGTTGGCGAAATCTACGTCGCCATTTGCGTCTTGACCTAGCAGTCGTTCAAAGGCGCGTCGAACCAAGTGAAACATGTCGTTTGCTGTCACCGCATCGCGACTGAACGGCCGAGCGCGAACATAGGGATTGAAGAAAACCCCCAGGATCATCAGCTCCTGGTCGGTTTTGCCCCAATGCCGCTCGAGACTGGCATGGAGAGTTGTCTTGACACTAGCATCTTGGGACGCAAGGTTGCTGAAAATGCGAAACAAGTTGGCAAGCGTCAGAAGCACGGTGTCCAGCCGACAGCGCGGGGATTGAAGGAGGTTGGCGGCAATCGCTAATGGCTCGAGATGGGTTACGATTCTGATCTTGGCGGTCAAGTATTGTTTTATTTGAAGGCTGCATGGACGTACCGTGCGATATTTTTCCAGAAACTAGGCCGTTCCACCGTCTCGATTACTGCTTCTGCGGCCGCAATTTGCTCCTCCTTGTTTCCAGCGCAAGTTCGAAGTACTGCGCTATGCGCGGTTATACAGATCTTGACTGCTTTTTCGAGCTTGAGGAGACGCCGCAAACAGCAATAGTGCGCCGTCCATCGCGTGATGACGGGAAGGATTAGCGCGAGAACCTTGAAGAACAGGACGAGTTGTTGTGCACGCAGGAGGTCGAGGGCCTTGCCGTGATTATTGAACCATTTGATAACGACCAGCGCCTCCTTCGCATCTGACATCCAGGGTGCTTTTATCGCGAGGTAGTTCCCCGTCATGAGGCTGCTCTGATGAGCCCAGCACTCAAAAACCGCTATCGAGCCTTTCCATTCGCGAATCAGACGTCGGGCCTTCTTGCCATCCGGTCCATCGTCTGTGCAGACGGCGATTATTTCGACCTTGTACGTATTCCAAGCGTATTCGAAATCGGACTTCATTATTGAAAACAGTTCGTCACCAGTCTTCGGGCGGCCAGTCATGTCGTGAGTGCGGAGCAAGTGGGGCTGTATGCAGAATAATGAGAGAGTTCTTGTGCATATAGAACGCAGGTAGCGCACCTCTCCATCGACGCTGAGTACTGACGTGTCGACGTGCGTGTGCGCCACATTTTTCCAGCCATCTTCCGCGTACGTTGCGAGCTTCCCTTCAATTTGTGCTTTCGTACGTGCAATCACTTTATTTGATTCCGCAGTCAAGATGGCGCCGGAGAGGGTGCGACGATCGGGGATGACGGCGCTTGGTATATATTTGCCAAAAAACAGCTGAAATTCGGGGTTCTGTGCGTTATTCCAAGCCCAATTGCAAGTGACAAAGAGTTTGCAAAGATCTGCTCCGAATTCTGCTTGTTGCTCCGCGGTCCATACAAGTGGGGCAGAGGTGCGACGCCGTTTCATTTGCGGACTCTCGAAATCGACGAAGGATGGTGATGGAGACGGAGCAAACTGCGATGGTGGGACGGGGGATGGCGAGAACGAGGTATTTGGACCTAGGGACGGCAGAGTGGCGAAGTCGAGCAAGGGCGATAGAGCTGGTGATTGAAATTGTGTCTGACCGTAAGGTGAGGGGAATGAGGATCCGGGGAGCTGATATCTGGGGACTGGGGCATGTGAAGTCGATGCTTGGGGTTCAGAGGCGGGTCGGGCGCGCTTAGAATTGGTGGTAGCCGCATGTGATCGGGCCACGGCGTCGTCTCGCTTGAGCTTCCATTCGGGGGACGAGTTTATGTGGACACATTCGGTCGCATGTTTTCGCATGATATCAACCTTCCCCGCAAGAACATCCACACGATTTGAGGCTATGACTGAGTAGCGCAGGGTTAGCGCATGCCTTAGCCCACAGGACGTATCACACACCTAGTTCCTTCCACTCCTTGTCTGTCCTGTTTGGCAATGGGGCTGCACCCTGGGCAACAGCAATGATCTCCTCTTGTTTGAGCTGGGCCATGTAAAAATGCATGCAAACTTTGCAGCGTGCGGCTTTATTGGATTTATTATTCTTGTACATCTCGTCGTCGTTATCGTCGAAAAGGTCCCATATTGGATTCTTATGGCCCATAGAAAGGATCAGGGGAGGGGATACGTTGTTAGGTGGTGCAGAGAGTACGAAAGACGCGTGGAACAACGAGGGAAGGAGGAAGACGCGACGAGGTAGAGGAAAACACGTCGAATTGACAGCCGTGAGAACATTGGGGTCAGATCCGTCTGTCTAATTTGATTGACCCGTCAGACGGTTCGCGGGTCACAAATTTCTGACTTTTTCTGACTTTTCTGACTGACCCTGACAACACTGGACTTTGAGCTAGGTAGGTAGGTAGAATTACATAGCCGGTCCCGCTTAGGAACGCCGGGGCCCAAGAATTATCTAAGTGTATGGTAGCGGACGAAACTTTGGGATAGTTTGAGTCCCGATTTGGTAACTCTTACTAGTCACCCAATTTTTGTCGGATTATATATTGGAGTGTGGACAACACGGATTCCCTGGAGTAATAGTTCGAAAATATTATTTTCTCAGACAGATTTCGCGCTTTTGGTCTCGGCCCGCCCTTGCCGGTGGCTGTGCTGCGCCATCAATCGTCGCTCAGCGCTCCCGCCATCATCGTCGCACTAATGCCCAGGGGTTCCCAAGCATCCCGGCGGGGACCGGATGGCTTATTTGTATCCTCGAATCCACCTTCAGAGAAGCACGGATCAGCATCAGACGACAGCGATTCGGACGAGCTGGCATGGGAAAGTGATCTGGAAGACGACACTTACAGTTGTGGACAAAAAAGCCCCCAAATAGCCTGTATCATAGCCTTATCCGGAATTATTTAGGCCCCAAATTTTGCAGGATTGGATGCAGATTTGTCTAAAGAGCTCAAAAAACATGCTCCGAAGTTTTCGTACGAGAAATTAGCGGCGCCAAATTTTTTGGGCAAGATCCGAAAAATAAAATTGCAATCGGAGACGATTCCAGAAAAATGATTTTTTTCCTGCATAGCCACATAATACCACCAATCAAGCACAAGCCGCCAGATATGTGGACCCATAGGATTGGATCTCGAGTAGCTAATATTGTTCTTGAGCCTCGCCGAAGGCTGTCCCCAATGTTCCGCTATGGCGTAGCGGAGCTATCGCCGAATTGGTCATTAAAATCTGACATGTGATCTAAGAAAGAATATTTTATTGTGCAACCCCTGCTCAAGAGATTATCGATATTTTTGCGGATTCAGATGCAGCTCAATGAGCTGCGTCGATTGCGCTATTTTTCAGATTTTTCGACACCTGACTGTCGATTTGAAGGAAAAAATCCAGTACCGGATTCAACTTGAATATAGCAGATAAGTCAAAGAGTTGTCAGTCAGTACATAGACAAAGCCGAACGCAAAGTGTATAAAAATGGAATGCAGGAAGCTGGAATACTGGCAGTGTACCGAGACGAAGGGAGGTGCTGCATGAAGCATACGAAGAGCGCGCATTAATAGTGGCACAGCCACTGAAAGAATAGCTAAGGCTCGACGTTCGTGTTCGAGACGGATGCAAGCATGGATTCTGGCTAAACAAATACAGGCATGAAGCTCAGAGACCGTGGGCCACGATGTATGGGACGTTGCAGAAAGTCCAAGGTGAATATCAATACTCTTCCGAAGAGAGAAAATAGTAATATTGGATGCAGGTTGAATTGCAATCGATATCGTCGAGGCCCTTGGCATCTTTGTTTTCCGAGGTGAGGGGTTCCTTCGCAGATTCCAACGTGGCGCATTTGACCCTACGTAACTTAATCAATCTGACTTGGAAAAATTTCGCATTGCTGGATATTGAAGTTCATTGAATGAGAATTCTGAATTGTACAAAGGTTTTGTGGATGATATCTGAAATGGCCTGCACAGTTATTTTCCTTAGAACCCGGCTGGTTGTTGCATAAACAACAGAATGGTTCTGACGTCGGGGGCCCGGACCGCCGACACAGCCATCCATCAGCTCCTATCGCTTGCTTTGTTTCATTCACTGAGCAATTGGAACTAGGTTTCGAGTCCTATCTATATGATATGCCCTGCACAACAGTGTTAGAGAAACTTTCCCAAGACTCAGATTCGAGATTTGAAGAACATGAAAATTGCGACCCTCAAAATTTCTCTAAGTCAGATTGATTAAGTTACGTACAACTTTGATGCGGCTTTCGCGTACTAAGTTCTCCCAGTCTCTACGTTCGAGCAACCTTTTCGCCACTTTTTTTTTCTCACTCAATTTTTGTCCGTTTGACTTAATTCTTTTTGCATATTGATACTGACTGCTACTACTATGTCTTGTTGCTCAACGTAGAGACTGGCTTCGAGTCTAGGAGAACATAGAGATAGAGATAATCAGACTACTGCTTCGCCTTCTTCTTACCCTTGCCTTTCACGGGGGTTTCATCGGGGGTTTCTTCGATCTCCTCGTCCTCAGGCGGCGGAGAGGAGCTGTGGTGCGACGCAGGGCGCTTCAATTTGCTAGAGCTGACGGAAAAGGTAGTAATTGCGCTCTGGAAAGCGCAATAAGAAGTCACGCGGTTCAAAATGTCGACCATTGCAGATCAAACAATTTTCTCCAGTAGCAGGCGAGAAATTTTCGATGTATTGAACGTATAAAACATGTATTTAATGCTGTATTTATTAATAATGTTATTCTGCATATTTAATGCACCTGGCCGTCGGCTGCGTCCCATTTGGCATCCTCCATGATAGTAGCGCGATTGCTATTGAAAGGGACAGCTTACTGCAAAACATTCGTCAACAACAGCTGGAATACTTTCCACTGCCAAAGCCATATAAGGTATGCAAGTAGAGGAGGTCCTATCGTGCTCCTGAATAGCCACAGTGATCATTGTGATGGGATCATAATTCCTGGTCAAAACGGCGCACCCGGCTCCTCTACCTATTTTCGTGCATGGTGGAAAACAACCCCCATCCCTTTGCACTTGTCCTAACGATAGACGCCCCGACTGGCCATTGGAACAAGCTGCTGAGGTTCCATCGCGTCAAGGCAAAACCTAGGAAGTGAATTTCAATGTAACTCTGCGGCCGTTGTGGAAGAGAGAATTGCCCCGTAGTGTAGATTTTGGAAGGGGAAAGAGGAATATGGTCCCGAGAGGTGGGGTACGAAAATGAAGGGATGAGAGGGTGTCGGTAGCGTGCAGAAATGCCGTGTAAAGAGTGAGGTCGAGACGAGATGAAACAAAACGAGGCCGTTTGTCGCTAGAAGCCCACTGACGGCGTTCCCGAGTGGAAGGGGCGAGGTGCTCCGCTGCTACCTCTGGGGGCTTGCCCCGCACTGGCCGTTAAGATAGTGGTACGATGGTAAAATTGCTTGGTGGGTCCGTGTTTACTACACAAACATATGATGAACGTAAAATAGGGTTTTACCAAACTAGGATCGAAAGCCGAATGTGAAAGGATTTCCACAACCAGGCAATCCGACCCTACCACACCGTACGCGCCTTCCACAGCGTTGTTGAAAATTCTGAAGAGACACCATTCAGTGAAATCGACATCGGCTCCTCTTATCCCTTTCCATGATTTCTTTTGTTTGTCCTGAGTGGAAAAAATGCCATCTTGGTCTGTTTTGGAGCATTGGTGCAAGGACTGGGGATGCCCAAAAAACCAGCCGCCGCAGATCGACCCCAAAGATGATAAAACCGATGGATCTTTTTTGCAGACGAGCAGGTACCCGTGAAACTGAATGGATTTTGTCGGTTCCGGGTGCTCGGCGTGTGTGAAAGGTTTTGTGATCTAGGTCACGGTCCGCCACCGGGATGCGCAAGTTGGCGGCCGAGGAGCGTGGGAGCGATGGATCCACACTTAACTTTCATGTTCTACGGCGACATTCCTAACTTTCACAAGGGTACGACTGGGTCAGAAACTGTAATGGGATATCCAACCCCGCCCCAAACCCCATCGCCGAATCCACCCATAAATCCACCCGGTCAGGGAAAAACAAGCAAGGTGTGTGCTATGCCGGTCCCCGTAACAATTTAAGAAGAGTCATATGGTCACAGTGTTGGCTTGAATGGTAAACGAGGCCTCTTGTAGCGTCAAAATGTAGAATCATGGTCGCAGGGTTTGTGGATCGCGAGACGAGACAAGGGGGAATCGGGATTCAGAAAATGGATATACTACTCAAGACTGCCCTTTGAAAACCATGACTCGATCTAAACAATGCAATACAACAAGCTCAGCCTGCGCGGCAGTCACTGCATTCCGAGCCCCCGTCGGCAGACTTTGTTTGCCTGGGTTGACGTCGGTGGACCTCGGCCGACGGGGCTCGGCAGAGTCTGCCGAGGTCAGGTCGGCAAATCTGGGCCGACGAGTAAAGGGTAGATTATTCTTATGATGGCGGGACGTAATAGCTCAAGAAGGCGGCGCAGTGACAGGCGTTGGCGTGGGCCAAGCAGGAGCTGTCAATGGCGGAAATGATCTGATTCTCCGCAGGGGTGCCGATGCAGCAGCCCGGCGACTTCTATCTCTCCGTGGCTGCCGACCCTTGGATGCATTGATCCGACGGACGGCCCGGAGCGCGGCACCTCATTTGATCACTCGAACATTGTATTGCGCATTTTACTTCCGTTGTTACTTTACCTTGCTGCCTTACTCTCCTTGCCTGCTTTGGTTCCCTTCATATTTTACCCTACGTCACGAACCTATGAGGTACCGTAGTCAACCTGAGATTTAGCGTAGTCGGTCGTATAAATCGTATCTTCGTTCTCTGCATTCTCATCACGCAACGTTCTCAAGCGCTCAAAATTTGCAATCTAAGTGCAATCAAGTTGAGATGATGTACTGTAAGTGTAGCTCCGGTGAATGCCGAGTTTTTACCTCGCGTCGGCCAGAGCATCAGTTGCGATCCTTTGTCGCGGCCCACAGATACTGTGCAATTTCAGTACCTACCGTGCACCCCTTCAGATGCTTTGAGCCGCGCTTGCGGCTTTGGTCGTGGGGAAATATAAACCCAAGAAACACAATCTATAGTTCAATGTTAGCATTTGTATCCGGATGAAAATCGGTCGCACTTACCATTCCGTAACAAGAATTGCAGGGCGGAGCCCAAATTGCAGAGAATTTGCATCAAGGAACTAATACCAAGGAAAGGAGAGTTGGAAAGCTTTTGATCGCCTGGGGACTGTCTGCGTCAATTCCAGATGAAAAAGACAAAGCAAGACAGAATGAGTTCGTTGAGAGTCCAAACAGCGGTACGTTCGGGAGGGGGGCACTCGCATTTCTGAATTTCAAGTTGGAATACCCAAATGACAGCTCTGGCCAAGAAATTCTTGCTGATAATGAGTCAAAAAATATAGCACTAAGGTCAAGGAATAGTCCACGATGCAGAATATGAGTTCTTGATTATGCGACTCGACTGAGCAACTGGCGTAACCAATAGAAATGTGTTGAACAGATCTTCAAGTTAACGACTCATGCCAAATTTGAATGAGACAGCTCTGGAATTGTTATTGTTGACATTCGACGATCCAGAATGAGAGAGGAAGACGTACCTGGGTTCGAATAATCATAAGGTGATGTCGGAAACATTGCGCCGTTGATTTGCATGCATAAACAACGATATTCAGCGGGGACAGGCACAAATATTCTCGCCGACCCACATTGAGGCACCATGCTGTGCTTTTAATTGGAAGACGGAGAACACTGCAATGGGCGAGAAAACACGTTCACCCGGGCTGAAATTTAAACTCACAACCTACGCGCGATCATAACAATTGCGGGTCTATAGAAATCGTTTGGCTAGCGCCTCACATATCTCCTGAAGTGTCAATCTCTTCTGTGGACTTCCATGAATCTGAGCTTGATTAGCATCGGAAGGGGCACGGCCCCCGCACGGTTGGTCTCTCCCCACTCGGCGAGTAAGCTACGCAAATTTCACAAACTTTGTCAGGTCCTGGAATGCGACACGGGAATCCTAAGAAGCTTCTCGACGAGTTACAGAAAATTTTACCCAGAAAAAATGCGGGAACGCGACGAACAATTTTGGCTGACCTAAAACGGCAACAATGTTATGCAAACGATTCTGGCAGCTACGCAAATTCCACAAATTTTGTCAGTTCCTGGAATGCGACATGGGCATCCTGCAACATCCACTAACCTCAGTGAATATGTCTTTGTCATTAATTTATAATCGCATTTCGGAAGTGTTATCGGGCGATAGTTACTGATAAAAGATCTATCTCTTTTTTTGAAGACTGGGCAAAGCCACCCAGCGTTGAATCCTGAGCTTTCCACAATGCCATATTTTTCAATATCTTGATACACTTTTGTGAGGAAACCCAACACGTCGAACATTTCCTGGTCACTACCCTTGCATCATTGGAATAAGATGTCTAGGATCTTGTAAAACTCGTACGGAATGCCGTCTATTCCGGGCGCCTTGCCATTGTTTGATATTTTGAGTGCCTCTCCCACGTCTTCAACGGTCAGTTCCTTGTCCTTCTCTTTGACTTCTCTTTCTGACAGTCGGACATGGCATCTTTCCAGTGTAATTTCAGTGGCCATAACTCTTCCATACTCATCTGGCCGATCCTTTTCTTGAATGGAATCATGATAATCCCTGGACATCTGTGCCATTCTTTTTGGACGAGTCTCTAGTTTGAGCGTGAGGAATTTATGCCGTCTTCATTCTTCAGTTCGTATATCGATTCTTTAGGATGATAGCCCTTAGCTGACTGTGTCCAAGACTTGGTTCGTAAAGTTTCGCCTACAACGTCGTATCGTGTTTCTGACAAGACCCTTTTCTTTTCAGATTCCTCCCTCAAGCGATCAGTAATTTTCTTCTCAAGTAGATAGGCAGCCAAAGACCTGTCTTCCCGGGGCATATCGTCATCGTGTAACACGATATTCAACTCAGTTTTCCAGGTTCTTACTTGACGAGTTGTCTCATTGGTGATAAACCTTGAACAGTTTTTTCCATAAGTAGTTATATCAAGCTTGAATTTGCCCATAGAGTTTGGATATTCATCGTTGGATTGCGTTTAGAAAGTTGTAGGTCTCCGAGATCTTTTAGGAGCTGGGTAGCTAATTCTTGAACACGTTTCATGTATTTTCGAGTTTTCAATAGATATAAGGGCATGCTCCATCGGCCATGACCAGGTTGTTCATCGGGTCTGCATGTTACAGCCATTTGCGGAACATAAGGCGCGGGCCATTTTTTTTCTGTTTTGCGATATTTTACTTAGAACACTCGCTACGAGCTCAATTCTGGTCAGAATCTCTCAGGAGTAGGTGCGTTCGACTCACACTGCAGATCTGCAGGGGATGGTCCCTTACAATTTTTGATGGGATCAAAAAATAAACTTTTTGCCAATTTCATCACGTTTCCGCATAGGACAGCTGTAACTTCGATTCTTGATACTCGATTAACCTAATTTTTTGACAGTGTCTTCACATACGTTCTCCAGGGGATGGAATACTCCGATAGGGAATCTGACCAAAATTGACTCCCCATTGCTCCCTTTTGCGGGGGCATAATTTTGCTGTCCCAATGTAAAGTACTCTATACGCGTAATGCTCTTCGGGACTTCCCATCAAGAGTCCCATCCCTTAGATATCACGCATGTGTATAACATATCCAAGATTTAAGTCAATCTGAGACCTGGGTCCCGAGTTACAGCTGTCATAAGCGGAAACATGATCAAAATGGCAAAAAGTTTTTTTTTTGATCCCATCAAAAATCGTAAGGGACCATCCCTTGAAGATTTGCCGTGCGACTCGAACGCACCTACTCCCAAGAGATTCTGACAGAAATTGAGCTTGTAGTGGGTGTTCCAAGCAAAATTTTGCAAAACAGAAAAAAACGGCCTGCGCCTTATGTTCCGCAAATGGATGTAATTGGGTTAGTACCAGTCTGTGATCACTCTTGACTGGACAGTGTTTGATTTCCCAGGCTCTAAACCTCTTAAATTGTTGATTATCCACGGAGACTCGGTCGAGACGTGAGTAAGAGTCGTGAGTTTCGTTAGTCTGTTTATTTGTCCTGTGCTGAACGCACGTGTAGTCTTGTATATCTGGAAATGTCTTGCGCCATCCATCAAGCAAGCGCAGCAAATTTTGAACCTTTTAAAGCTTTCTGGAGCGATTTCTGTGGCTCCGGTATTCCTGTCCATTGGATCTTCAACGAAGTTCCAATCCCCCGGTGCAACGGTGGGGAATGGAAGCTGCGGGTCTTCAGCCCATTTTTTTCCAAAGTTCCTTCCATATTTTGTCTCTC
Source organism: Mycena leptocephala (assembly GCA_029378395.1). Classification (NCBI taxonomy): domain Eukaryota; kingdom Fungi; phylum Basidiomycota; class Agaricomycetes; order Agaricales; family Mycenaceae; genus Mycena; species Mycena leptocephala. Next base: position 42,174 of record JARJLF010000783.1, on the reverse strand, counting down.
TCCTCTGGACTGTTTGGAGCATATATATTCAGGATATTGAGGGATTCCCCCTTGTGCCATGGAACAACAATCATGAAGGCACGGCCGGGGATGAGCTCGTATTCACGGATATTTTCCGTGTCCAAAAATCTCTTGTTTAAAACAAATGCCATCCCTGCCGTGGAGCATGGTTTTTCTGGGTGGGCCGAGTAGTATAACTTGAACCAGCGGCTGAAAACATTGTTAAATTGGGTTGCCGGTTCGGCGTTGAAGTGGGTCTCTTGAATTCCAAGGATCCCAATGCTATTCTCATCGATAGTCTGCTGGAGAAATTTAAATTTGTGGTTTCTGTTGTGCATGGACATATTGACATCGCGTCCAGCCTGTAGGCAGTCTCCTACCCAGCCTCACGTTACGGGGTTGGGGAAGACAGAGCAGTTGTAATTATCGGCTGAATCTCAATAGTAATACGAAAACACAAATACCATGGCCCATCATCCATCAGTTCCAGCCCGACTATTGCTTCCGAACTTCCACTACCCCAACCCCTCCACGGCGGCTGGCATTTAACAAGCGTAAACAACAGAGCCACAAACCCATAAAATATTCATCCTCAACACCTAACCTTCGGGGAAAAAGTCGGGGGCAGCCTAAAATGTGTCACTGGGTTGGATGAGGGAAAAAGGAAGTAGGGGCAGTAACCACTCGGCCATGTCACCAATGACAAGGGTCGAAAAAAATGTGGTTATAGATCTCTTACGTTCAAAAACTGCCCAGCCTTGAAATTCTCACAAGACACGTATACTACTATACTGTTGCACGACTTGCAAGAGGCAACCCCCGAAATTCGCTTCCGTTTGAAGCATGTCCTTTGCGTTGGTGTTATTCCAGGTCCAAATAAACCAAAGGACGCGGATTCGTTCCTCTGGCCGCTTGTGGAAAAGCTGCTAAAGCTCGAGCTCGGTGTGTCTGCATTCGACGTATGCGCGTCCGAGAAGTTCGCACTGCGGGCGTACCTCATCACTGTTTTCGGTGACATTCCTGCGATGGTCATGCTCATGCGCATGAAGGGACACAACGGAGTTAGCCCATGCCGCATGTGCAAGGTTGACGGTCTGCGTGCACCCCATGGAAGCACGACTCATTATGTACCACTGGATCGCTCGCGTCACCCTGACGTGGCCAATTCTGACCGCGTAAAATGCTACGATTCCTTAGATCTTCCCTTGCGTACTCACGACGAGTTTCTCGAACAGGCGCGTAAAGTGCAGTTCGCAGAATCTTCCGCTGCCGAGGAACGTTTATCAAAACAATACGGCATCAAAGGTGTCCCCATTCTCTCAACGCTCTCCTCCCTTTTCTTCCCGCATTCCTTTCCTAACGACTTCATGCATCTGATTTATGAGAACGTCATTAAAAATTTAGTTCTCCTCTGGACCGCGAATTACAAGGGTCTCGACGAAGGCAATGGCGACTACACACTTAATCCTACTGTCTGGGATGCTATAGGTGTTGCTACTGCCGCCGGTGGATCCACTATCCCAACGGCATTTGGTGCTCGACCTCCCAACATTTCGAAGGACCGAACAGCATGTACTGCGGAGACCTGGTCATTCTGGCTCCTGTATCTCGGGCCAGTTTTTTTGCACAACAAATTTATGCGCCACGTTTATTACGATCATTTTATCAAATTCGTGAAGCTGATACACCTCTGTCTTAAATTCGATTATACCAAGGAGGATCTTTCCACAATTCGGGCCGGATTCGCAGACTGGGTGCGCGAGTATGAGAAGTACATTATTTTCTCATGGACCAATATGAGCGACTGACGATCTGAAAAAACTTTAGACTTTATTATCAATATTCTGCCGACCGCCTTCCAGCTTGTCCATTGACAATTCATGCCCTTCTCCACATAGCTGATGGGATTGAGGCCGCGGGTCCGGTCTGGGCATACTGGGCATTCCCGATGGAGCGCTTCTGTGGTCGGCTCCAGCCATGCATCAAGAGTCGTCGATTCCCTTTCGCGAGTATTGATGGGCATGTTGTTGCGACCGCACAGCTTTCAATAGTCAAGGTTAAACACGCACTTGACCTCCGGCTTGGGCCACCCAAATCTGACTTTAGCAACGCTTTTGCACACCCTTCATGTAAGTTCTTACATGCGCATTTTAAAAATAATCTGAACTTTTGAAAGACCCCACTTGTGTTCTACTTCCGCCTCGCAGAATTTCTAATCCACTCGAACCTACCCTTGTCACGAAAATCACTACCTGTCTTTCCACGCGCTACGACCAAGACATGCCCATCATTCGGAAGTACTTTAAACCCGAAAATGTTGGACAGTGGGCTAAGGTTCAGATCAATGACGGCGACTGCATGCTGGCATCCTCAATGATACAGGCTGAGCCTGAGGATCGGCGGGACGCCACCTATGTTCGAGTGCGTGATTTTTCCTCACCATTGTAATATCTTAAATTGATATCGTCAAGTATGTTCTGCTTGTCGATGTCAATGCACGACGGCCGCGTATCAAGCCAAATTACAAGCCTCAAAATTTCTACGGCCAACTGCAGAATATTTTCGTTGTCAAACTTCCACCCGCACCCGAACTCAAGCTCAAGGAGGAAACAACATTGATCTTGGATGCTGTCCGCGGATGCAAAATCAGCGCTACAAATGATCTCGACATGCATTACTATCGGAAGAACGGTCCTGTGGAAATGGTGGATATCTCAACCATACAGTGTATCGTGGGTAGGGTAAAAACAACGGACCAGAAGAATTGGGTAATTATAGATCGCAGTGGTACTCTCGCTCGACCTTTTTATGATCCTGATAGCTAGGCCAATGTTCGTTGTTAGCTTTTCCACCAAAAATTCTGGGCAGAAATGTCACTCATTTCAAGAGGACCTCTGATTATTTTCATGGGATTCCCCACATACCAGGTCTTCAAAACGAGGACGGCTGGTGTCACATCACACTGTGACAGATGACGTGTTTGGCTTCGCGCGTTATATATTCAAGTGGCGATCTCCCATTTTCTGTCTGGCTCAATCCAGTCCAAGGCGACGACACTCCTAGACAATCATTTTAAACCCCTCAAAGTACTTTTATTTATTTCATTTTCTGGTTATTATGTTTGTCCTTTGACTTCGTATTTTCTGACTTATATTATTTTCTGACTGGTTCTGTCGTGGGGGCTTCCAGTTGAGGTGAAAATCAGCTTGGGGTCAGTCATTATGCTCATTCAGCTCCTATTTTAACTGTAGGCCAGACCCTTCATCTCTTAGCTATGCATAAAACAAATAAAGAATAACATTCATTGGCTAGTGCGCTTTGAGACTATTGCCAAAATCTTCGACTCTGGTCGCATTGGGATCGTCCTCCCCACCCGAATCTGCTTCGGTTGGATCCCTATCCTCGTGCTCCCGGACCATCAAGTGCCTCCCGAATCTCGTCCAAAGCTTTCAAGAGGTAGGTTATTGAGCTTGTGAATTCCAATACCTCCCTCTCTGCAGCCCAAAGAAACCTCTGTATTGCCGGCATATACATGGAAAGAGAATCCTGAAGATCCTTGGCCTTGTTGACGCGCTTTGCGACCCAGTAGCCCGCATTGCGTGCGATCTTCTCATGTTCTGGTGTCGCTGGAGGAAAGCCCTCTGTCCCAGCAATTAAAAAGGCATACACCCTCTGAGCCGTATGAGGGGATACCTGGCGAAAATCGATGATATCGTCGTATTTGTATCTATATCAGTGTCAATATCAGCAGATTGGGATTATTGGATAGATCTGTGTACCCAGCGCTTGGAAGAGTGCCCTTCTCGATCGCAATCAAATCACGGATTAACGCGACAGCTTTCTGTTGGTTGGTCTCCCTGTGCGACATGCTATTCGACTTGGGATGTAGAGCTCGAGGTCGAGATAAGAGAGTGATTGATCAAATTTGTCACAGTCACATCATGTCGCCGGCGACTCGGAAGGAACTGAAGACCTTGGGACTCTTTTTTTTATTCGCCATAAATCCAAAAGAAGTCAAAAATGAAGACAGGAGATGCAACGGTGGGCAAGTTAGTAAAATATGAGCGAAATTTCCTTTTTTGGCCTTGGGCGTTGAAAGAAGTTGGCATATCTAAATCAGCATGTGAAATAAGTGACGTTTGTATCACAGGAATTGATTTTGATATAGATTAGGAGGAAACTGTCTATTCAAAATGTGCCGGAGCCGCAAGGTACCACTCCTCTAGGCATTCAGTGAGTACGAGTTATTCTAACCAGGACGTCGGGTGCAGAAAATTAGAGTTGTGTTTATGGGCGCGTCGCTACGGATGCCAGGTTAAAGCAGCAACAAAGAGGGCTGAACTTGATGTACCGTGCAGCCCCGCCCACTTAGTCCATCCTTTTAACTTTCTTGGTGGGTGGTAATTGGATCCGTTTCCAAGTCGCAGTATCGGCGACACCGGCGGTTTTGTGGCGGATAACCAGGGCGAAACGAGGAGGAATGGAGGGAAACAATGGGTTGTGATAGCCATCGATCACCGTCGTCGCCGTGAGCCACATCGGGCTCAGATCTCATTTGGGATTTTTTCGACCCTCTTCCAAACATTAATCAAATTTTAATCTGGAGGGGGGTCCCTACCCCCTCTTCAGAATATCTTACTCTTGAATAAACGGACCGCTGTTCTTGTCCATTCGCGTTGCCGCTTTGGGCTGCGTGTCAATGATGTCACGGACATCACTTGTCTGCCTTCTGCCTCGCCGTACCACACCTCGTCTGCACAAACGACCCTTGCACAAACGACCCCCACCCATTAGCATCGAAGAGCGTCATTTACAAACAGCTTGAACAGATTTCAACAGAATTAAAACCACAAGAGTACCGCAACCTGAACAATCGGGTGGAGATGACCATGGTGAATCAACATCACAATCTGCGCAAGCACAGGTGTATGTGGAATGGATTGTAATTGAAAGTCCGTTGCGTGAAATAGATATAGTAGGAAACATCGTGGAGATTCCATATATGAGGGAAAGCGATAGACCCAGGTCTTGTAGGGGCTGGAGAGTAAGTCTCGGCTTGGCGTCGGTGATAAAAGCTTACTTCGAACGACAGTCTGGACCCAATCGATTGTGGTGCCGAGATGAAAAAGGAGAAGGTGCATCCGAGAATCGAAAGCTTGATGTGACGCTTGACGTGAATCTTGAAGTGGGGCTTGAGCCGAATCTTGAGCCTGGGATTGGGGCAAAGAATTAAAGCCAGGCATCTTGGGAGGCTTGAAAAAAAAAACTTGAGGTGGTGCTTGAGACGACGGGCTTGAGGCAGGTTTGCAGCGATTTACAACCTGAAGGCTTCAGGAAGAATCCAAAGTGGAACTTGGGGCGTATCTTGAAGCTAGGAAGCTTTAGTTTGAGGAGACGCGCTGGAAAAATTGAAGGCTTGAGGTAAAGTAGGCAACACGTTGAGGCGAGCTTTGAGCAGAAGAAGCTTGAGGCGTTGAAAAGTTTTACTCAGTGGCACGAGCCTAGTGGCGAGGCTTGAAACATTAGAAAAGCAAGCGCTTGAGCGATGCGCTGAGGAAGTTGTAGCATAAAATCGGAGGCTTCAAGGGCGTGGTGAGAAGCTTGAATTGAACGGGATTGGGACTTGAGGCCAGTCCTTACATGACTTTCACAGACGGGAAATGCCAAAGATGCGGATGTTGCAGACATCGAATCAAGGGTTTCGTGGTGGAGAAACGAGAAGAGGACTTTTTTGCACACTAACTTGAATTTGTGCTTACGAAAAAACTGCTGACGAAAAATTCCCGGTAACGTAAGTTAGTGATGGGTGGAAGAGTAATGCGAATGCCTAACCTCTGTAACTGTGGAAGGACAGGTGCGTTCTAGATTCTACAACTGATCCGATCAATCGACATTAATGCAAGGTCCATTCAGCTCTATATGACCGCCGCGCATGACGTACCCCCCGATAAAAAATCGGCCGACAACTTATTAGAGATTGTTCTCGAAGACAGGAAATATTGCGAGGACGAGCTGGGCATCGTAATGGTCGGCTACTGTACTGACAATGGAGGCGACGCCAAGGGTATGCGAGTCCGACTTAAGCGGTGCAGGATGAACTTGTGGTGCTGCCATGTTCGATTCTGGACTCGCTTCTGGGGTTGGTTTGGCCGAAAATTGCTCCAGAATCCAAGAAACCAAGAATCGATCAGAATCGGTGTTCCTCCTCCAGAGGAGGAACAGCTAGTCACAACGATTCGCGTTCGATTCGCGAGAACGTTTATTCTGCTGCCAAAATAGACATCAGAATCGACATCAGAATCGACCGCAGCTTTGACTTCCCCTGGGCCCTAATGCCTCGAGGCGCCGGGTGCGGCGACGCCCCCCAGCGGCGCAATGCGTGCGAAAATTCGGGCGGGGGCTCGTAAATTGTTGGGCGGGGGAGCGTGCGTGTAAATAGTGGCTGGCGAGCGGTAGAGTAGTGGTGCACACAGCACAATCACCATTCTCCTTCAGATAAACTTACAGTTCCCTGCGGATCCCCAGAAGGTTTCCGCAACATCAGCTGAACTCAGTTCAATGCAGGGCAAACTCAGTTCAACTCAAGTCTCCGTTACAGACCATTAGACCAGGGGGAGGAGACTAGTTCTAAACTTGGTGTGATCACGTGCTTCAGACTTTTAATCTGAAGGCAAGACAAGCAAATGAGAATGTAAACAAGTTCCGGGCGCGGTGGGCTCCACTTATGTCAACCGAATGTTAATTTGGTTAATTCACGCACGCTCAAAAAGAATATTTAAGTTCGGCCAGGAACTAATTTGTTACACAGCTCGAATAAACTTTGTATATTAGCAATCACTAGTTAGATACTTTATGGGGATGGTAAACAGTTGAAGTAATGTCGAGATAATATATATCTCCTAAAGTGATGTCAGTAATGCGTAATGTCAGTCAGTCAATGAACAGATGGGTGATAGTATTCAGGTAGGTAGCCCATGGTCGATGTGTTCAATTAAGAAACACATAGTCAATGTTCAGAATAATAACCCGTAGTCAGTGTTCAGACCAGTATCCCGTAGTCAGTGTTCAGTTAGATAAGCCGTAGTTTGTTGACAGATAGGTAACTCGTAGATGGTCGGCAGGTAGGTAACTCGTAGTTGGTCAGCAGATAGGTGACTCAGAGTCATTGTCAGTAGGTAGCTAGTAGTCAGTCACGCGTTTGAAAATGTGAAGCACTGATTGGACGTTAGAGAGGCCAATAATGCCTCTAGTCTGACTTTTTTCTGCTGAAAATGACGGGAATAACCAGGCTAGCCATTGGCGATGCGTGCGCCTCAGAAAATGGCGCTGGAGTCATGCTGGAGTTGAAAATGTTTTAAAATGTAAGGCATTGCAATACAGTCATGTATTTGAAAATGTAAGGCAGGAAAGGAAATATAAAGAAGCAAGTATAGACACTAGAGAGGTCAATAGTGCCTCCCAGCAGACTCTCTTTGGCTGAAAATGGCTGGGATGGCCAGGGCTATCTGCTGGCGGTGCGAAAATGTAAAGCACTGATTGGTCAGAGACGTCAATAGTGCCTCCCAGCAGACTCTTTTTGGCTGAAAATGAACCGTGATGGCTCCACTGGCAGTGCGCGCGCCTCCGAAAATGGCTCTGGAGTCGTGCTGGAGGTGAAAGTGTTTTAAAATGTAAAGGGCACTTTTACTCCAAAAGTGCGATCAGACTCAATACATATACTATCTTTAATTTTTTGTTTTTGAGTCTGACTTTGGGAGAGTGGAAGGAGCCTGGTGAGCGCTGGAGTCCATGGGTTGTAATCTTCGTATATGTAGACTGTTCCACCAGTCTGGCGCACAGAATCTGCCTGGAGGCATTATTGACCTCTCTAGCGTCCGATCAATGCTTTGCTTTTTCCCGACTTTATTATTGCACATTTTCAAACACATTTTCAACCGCAGGACTGTTTTGCAATGCCCAAACACGTGACTTTATTGCACATTTTCAAACGCGTGATCTTATTGCACATTTTCAAATGCGTGACCTTATTGCACATTTTCAAACGCGTGACTTTATTGCACATTTTCAAACATGTGATCTGATTGCACATTTTCAAACGCATGACTTTATTGCACGTTTTCAAACATTTGACCTTACTGCATATTTTCAAATGCGTGACTGCCTTGCCCTCCTTTAGATTTTCACCTCCAGCACCACTCCAGAGCCATTTTCTGGGGCATGCGCATCGCCAATGGCTAGCCCTGATTATGCCTGTCATTTTCAGCCAAAAAACGTCTGTCTGGAGGCATTAGTGACTTCTCTAGCGTCCGATCAGTGCTTTGCTTTTTCCCGACTTTATGAGTGCGCATTTTCAACCGTGGGACTGTATTGTAATGCCTTATATTTTCAAACGCGTGACTTTATTGCACATTTTCAAATGCGTGATCTTATTGCACATTTTCAAATGCATGACCTTATTGCACATTTTCAAACGTGTGACTTTATTGCACATTTTCAAACGCATGATCTTATTGCACATTTTCAAATGCATGACCTTATTGCACATTTTCAAACGTGTGACTTTATTGCCCTCCTTTACATTTTCACCTCCAGCACAACTCCAGAGCCATTTTCTGAGGCACGCCCACCGCCAATGGCTAGCCCTGCTTATTCCTGTCATTTTCAGCCAAAATAAGTTTATTGACCTCTGTAGCATCCGATCAGTGCTTTTTTTTTTTTTTGCCGACTTTACTACAGCCGTTTGCATAAGTCCGTGAAGGCGGGTTTTTATTTTGAGCGATCACATGCTTAATGCCGGCCAATGCCGGACTTTGAGATTGTGTGCCAGGATGCCCAAAGCACCTCATTCTGCTGTTTCAGGGTTCATAGTCCTCACCCATCCATCTGCTGAGCTGATGCAGGTGTCAAAAAACTTCTTTCACTGAGCGCGCGGTCCGGTATTGATCAGGATCGAGCACGTGACCACTGAAAAATAAAAACACACCTTCACGGACTTATGCAAACAGCTGTATTGCACATTTTCAAACGTGTGACTCTCTTGCCCTCCTTTACATTTTCACCTCCAGCACCACTCCAGAGCCATTTCCTGGGGCGTGTGCATCGCCAATGGCTAGCCCTACTTATTCCCGTCATTTTCAGCCAAAAAAAGTCTGTCTGGAGGCATTATTGACCTCTCTAGCGTCCGATCAGTGCTTTGTTTTTTCCCGACTTTATTCTTACCTGTTGGCGCCACAGTACGCGACGCCAGCCGATGTACACCGGTGTCTAAACCCGAGCAGCGCACGACCACCTTACTGCTACCACCCTGTCTCGGACTCTCACTACCTACACTTCTTTTGATGCACAAGCTTGGGGGCTGAACCCAAATGCACCCACCATCAACAGAACTCGGATCCGCCAGGTTGCCGTCCGTGTTCCTCCGCGCTGCTCCTTCAGGCTCGATCGTGATCGCTGGGACTGTGAGTGTTTATTTTGTGTGCTTGCTGCTTGTCGCCTGTGTCTCGTTCCTCTCCCTTCTCTTGACGGAAATTCTCCACGGAAATAAAAGCATGAGCATGATAGCCTCGCATTTGATCCACCCCCTCGGTTCGTTGGCAGCTTGAATGAACACTGCTTTCAGCTCTTGTTGGGAAGGGGAGAACCACGACCAGGTCCCACCGGGTTTCAACCGGAGGTCCAGCCTCTTTGAGGGCCGGCCAGTTCACAGTAAGTCATTGTATGCCCAACCCCCTGGAATGATGTGTGCTCCATTGGCATCATGTAGTTTTATGTAAGAATAAATAACCGGCCGTACCTACTACTTGTTTGTCTTCAGTAAACTCGTCGTTCAGACATTTGGACCACGCGAGTTTAATAGAGAGTTTGCGGTGGAGCTACCCGGCGCCACCAGATGGCTCATCCGGCATGCGGTGCTGGGTGGCTACGTCATTTGGTGGCCGATCAGGTGGCGTGGGAAGAACTTTTGTTGACCTTCCACACACACTATACCTATTCAGATGTGTGCCCGTACACGCGCGCGCACCAGTGGAGTACCAGAACCTAGTACTTCAACCCCTTCTTTGCTGTCAAACTCTAAGAGCAACCCCAATATTGAGTCAGACAGCGAAGTGTGGACTCAAGAATGGCCTTCTGCATAGGTAGAGAAAGCAGTAGTATTCAGTAAGGTAGTAGGCACTCGATACACATCATAACGAGCAGGCAACCGAACAGCCACCAGATGGCGTAGCCACCCGGCACCGCATGCCGGATGAGCCATCTGGTGGCGCCGGGTGGCTCCACCGCAAACTCTCTAATAAATCCGCCCCCCAGATCCAAGAGAAGAGGGGACATCTAATGAGGGATTAGTGGCGTTCAAAGTTGCTCCTACTTGCTTCCTACTCTGGCTCCTATTTCTTGCCCAGCAAGCAATTCTGCTCAGATTTCTACAACAATGAAACTGGGTGTCCTGCTATACCCTTACAACATCCCTGCATAGTTTCCTGCTCAATTTCATAATTAGTTCTTAAGAAGGAAGAAAGAGTAGGAAAGAATTTGATCAACTTTGAACGCCCTAGCTCAGATTTTACCTGAGTAGGAGAACTTCCCCTTATTTTTTGCACATAATCCCAGCTGTGGTATAGTTTGGAAACACAATATTCTTTTCCTTTTTACACATATGTTCTCAGCTGTAATTTTTTTGGGGGGAATATGGAGTGGAAGTACAAAAAGGGACAAGAGAAGGAGCTAAATTTTGGCAGTAGGAGCATCAAAACTTCCTACTTTGTTTTCCTACTTGCAAGTAGGAAAGCAAGCAGGAAGTAGGAGCCGAGTAGGGCCAACTTTGAATGACACTATTGAGATTGGTGAGGATATGCACCGGAGAGTTCTTGTCGCCGTCGAGTTCGTGGTGAGGGTGCGCTGTGGTCCGACATGTCGGTGCGAAACATCAGCAAGGAAGTCGTCAAATCCATGATGCTCTTGGACGGCTTCATGGGGACTTCATAGAAGATTTGGAGGCAAGCTGAGGAGGGGAAAAGGAAGAGAGTGTGAGTTGTTGACGTCCGATCAAAACGAACCATATTTTTACCGTACGTGCGACCGCTGTCAACCGGTGATGTTCGGACTTGTGCACGTTGTGGCGGTTACGTTCAAATTTGCTTGGATCCCAAAGGATCCCAAGTGTTGGCTCCATTCCCCGAATGCTTCTATTTCATCTGGGAATCTGGTAAGAGCGACTCTTAAACTCCTTTCTCATCAACTCAAACAACCACTAAACTGAAGGAATAACCAACTTCAGTTGCAAATTGAAGTGTGCTGCACTGCAAGCCTGGCTAATACACCCTCAATTCGGCCCTTTTGTGCACTCAATATGCCATGATTGACATTTTCGGCACTAGACTTTTGGGGGAGAACCAAGTTCCTCATACCGTGGAGCGATGTATCAGGCAACATCAGCAAGGAATATAATGCACACACAAATGTCTACATTACAAATCTGAATCTGCTGCACCAAAAGCTCTCGCAGGAGTACTTTGTCAGATTTTGTTCGACCTCGCCACATGCATCTTCCTCGGAACAATTTGTTGCTTTGGGAGACGACTTGTAAGTCCCTCCTTTGACACCTCTCATCTGTATTAATTTGGTGTTTCGAAAGTAAACCAGGAACTTGGCATGAAGCTTACGACTGCGAGTTGGAAGAATAAATTCTATTCGAGGTGATTCAGCATGTATTGTCTGCCGATAATCTTCAGCAGTCCGAAACCTCATCGCACATACATGCTTCAGACCCTTGGCATCGGCCGACATTTTTTCCAGTGTGTTCAAGGACCCGGTATAAAGGGAGGGGCCCTTGCTGTCGACTTCTTCAGCACAATGGTGTCGACTCGCTCTTCCTCTTCCCCCAACACTCGAGCCGCTACGGCACGCTCTCCTCATACCTATCCCTCTGCTGGCTTGTCCTCATCCCCACTTCAGCGCTGCGCCGCCGCTGACTCGCTCTTGAGGCAAAGCATTCTCTCCTGTATCCAATCACCACCACCGCTCTTGGGATCAGGGGAGTGAAGTCCGTTAAACGGCGCCTCGTTCAACGTGGATATATATTCCAGGGTTAGTTGGGATTTCCGCTAGCGTCCTCGAAATTGAAATCAATAATATCTCGATCTCTCTTTCTACAATTGCAACACCGAATTCCGAATCATCGCCGCCCTCTAGGTTCACAGAAGAACTTTTTCTTTTCAGTGGAGAATTTGACAAACCGGCAGATTTGCCACGCCGCCTATATCCGTATCGAATTATTCAAGGTCTGTTTTGTCTTCTGTCTTTTTTTGCCACATACCACGATCAACCTCACATACATCGCAAGCGATCTGTCTTTCCACCGCGCCTACATACTCCCAACAAATAGACGGTGTGGAAGAGACAATACAAACGTCGTCAGAGTGGTCTGCATGCCCTCGATTAAGCTTGATCTCAATCTCGCTCTTTGAGCTGTCTACTGCCGCCGCTGACCGCCCACACCCTGAGCTGCGCCCCTCCCACGTATCGAGCCCGATCTCGGTCTGTGCGGCTAGCTTGCTAGCACTTCTGCGTCCAGTGCAATGCGCAACCGCCAGCCCTGGTCCTCCCTAGGGCTCCTGCGGGTCCACTCTTTTACCTTCATTTCGTGGATGCACTACGTATCCTATGTCATGCATGTCTCATATCTCGAGGGCTATCTGTCCCATCTCGAGGGCCGAATCCATTCATTCTTGGCTTCTATTTCTTGGATTCTATTTTCCGCCTCTCTCTGCTGACTCGGCTCTTCTGTCTTCGGACGAGTAATGGGACCTGATCTTGCTTTTCTTCCGTCTTTCTGTTCTTTTTTCATTCTTCTGCGCCTTGACTGCGATCGGTGGCGCTCTCCCTCGTGCACCTCCGATCTAGCTCATCGATTCCACTTCCTCTGCCCTCACTTCTCAGTCCTCAAGTCCTCATTTCGATATCTCCCTCCATTCTTATTGCTCCTCTGTCCCAGCCTCGCTGGTAAATCCCTACAAAAGTATTTCCACGCAGTTCCAATCCGACTACTGCACTTCTTTCGTTCGCACTTCATCCAAACCTTAGACTCCATCCGAATTCGGGCTGCCATCCGCACGGTCCTCTCATCTCAGCTTGGGCGCTCGGAAACACCGATGTCTTCGATGGGCTGCCCGTGGTAACTGAGCTGTCTCTCATCTTGTTCGATACATGCCCACCGCGCTCCGCGTCTTACACGTAGATCCCATTATTCGAATGCTCGTAATTTCTTTGCTGTACATGTACACACCGATACCTTGCTCTGCACTTCGACAGCCCTCCCAATCAAACTCTGTTCTGCTCCGAAGTAGACCTGCGTGTATCTGCCTTCTATGGCAAATGGTGACTTCAGCCACATTATTGATATTTTGAAATGCGGTACATGATGAACGCAGCCGTAGGACTCCATATCCCGGCCCACATTCACAATCGGGACGCCCGCACCCTCAGTCATGGCCGGAGCCGCAGCGAGTAAAACACAAATTTAACTCAGCCTCAGCAGCCGGTAAAACAAAATCCAATCAAGCGCGAGAGACGCATGGACCAAATTCAAATTCAAAATCAGCCGCAGCCGGCAAAACAAAAATTTGAATCAAGAGATGCAGGTATGGGCATAGACTGACACCGAGTCGAACGAACGGTCGTATCTTCACCGTTTCATCGCCGTTTCAACATATCCGGCATGGATCCATTTCGCTCCCAGTCTTGGACATGTCTAGATAGCTACGGCGCTTTTGACTTCGAGCGCTCGGTGATATTAATCTCCAACCCCACGGGAAATCACAGAGTTTTGTTGGGGGATAGCACACGTGAGGAAACACAGCAGGAAGGAAACAATAGGCTGCCTAACAAGGCCCTGCTCCCGATTTGAATAGGTATCATGCTGAATTGGTCTCATGATTATATTTTACTGTGTCGGTCTTGAGATCCCTCCTGTTTGCGGTGAGATAAACGAGTCACAAAACACGGAGGGAGGTGTGTGGCATTTACCTTCAAAAACGAAGACCTAGAGGGCTGATGTCTATCTGGAAGCTCCGTAACATCCCGCCATTCTGTATTGATGCAATCTGCAATTAACGCAGTGTCAAATTCCGGCATCAGGACGACCGACCTAAAGTGCTTTTGCCAACGAAACTATTATTAGTTCGCCCAAATTAAGTCGTTGTACTCGGTATTGACAAAAGTAACCGTTACTTGGCATGCTGTGTCATAACCCGCAATTCAATTCCAACCACCTCTTACTACTAGATACCTACAGATATTAGCCGAAGACTACACAACTTTTTTTAGGAGAATTAACCCAGGATTGCCCCCCAGAGACTAGGAAAGATCAGCAACCCATGTTTAAATTATGACATTGTATCCAAAAGTTGAAAGAAACTTCACATAAAAAATAATTGGAGCCCGAATTCAAATTGGGGTATCCTGGAATGGATAAACAGACATCTTTGGTGGATTTTGTAACAGTCAAGCTCCTGTTTATCTAACAGATTCTTGCCGCAAATTGCGTCGCAGCATTATCTACAGGATTTGAAGATCAATTGTTGAATGAGCGATTTCGATGGTAAATCACCATGTAGAGCACCATGGAGGGATAAAATAATGACTGAGCAGTGCTCCAGTCGTCTTTCAAGCAAAGTTGAGCTGTCAAGGTTCAATTTTGTCAGCTTAACTGGAGAGCAGCTTGCACATGATCCATGCAGGCATGAATCGCTGCAGAAAATGCCTTGTATATGGATATCCATTCGCTTTCCTGGAGTTCCAAGTCATGGGCTATGTTCAACATATCTTAAGTAATAGCCCCGACAATAGAAAGCTCCATCTATACCCACAGACTGAGCCGTACACCTGAATTTTGGACACATGTAGCAAAAACGAAGCAGAATCAAAACAATCGATCCACAGAGGGTATACACATGATTCTTGATGCCAAATTGGATATGAAGGGCGAGAATATATCCAGATAAACATTTCTAGGTGGTCAGACCCAGAATACTGCACAATTTTCCGCTGTAGTAAGCGAATTAACGGTTACTTTTGTCAATACCGAGTAGGAAAGTAATCCTCATTATTTTAAGTATTGACATCCATCTATATAAGAAAAGACGTGAGTGTCTAGACAAAAGTGGCGCCCGTGGGAACGGACAATGACATCTGCCCCACAGTTCCACAGAAAATTGTCAGGATGTTCAATTTTATGCCATCGCTCCACTGTTAGATTTCTATTTATAAAATGTTGAAATTTTGAAAACATGCTGCGTCAGTATGAAGATGGGTTTCGGATAGTACACTTATACGCCCTTGCTAGGTTTGTAGGAAGGGTGAATCAAATATATAACTATCATCTGCCCACCAATGCTGACCATGAAGGCGCGACTTTTAATCAATTGATTACAGGACGAAGGCCTTGATGTGTTGACTCCCAGAAGGTGATGGGTTTCCAGATGGAAAGAATTTCGTGGTTGGATCGTTGCACCAGAGTACGACCCAATAAAATAATCGAAAGGCTCGGGCGATTCGGAAAAGTGGACACTATAATTGAATTTAATGGAGAAAATTCAAGTGGTCAAAGCTAGGAGTCGACCGAAGGTCGGCGACGAGCGGCGTCTTTGAGGAACGCGTTTTCTGGGATTAAATGTGAGAGCACCTTCTCACACCGTGGCGCAGCACGGGTAACTGCTAGTATTCAATAAATCCATCGTATACGCCATTCCAACCGGGCTTACCTCCGGGGCTCTTCCAGTCCGGGTCTGTATCAAATGTGGGTCGTTCTACCTGGGGCTATCGAGGGCTGATGATTAAACGGGGCGGCAACAAATTTAGAACTCGCATCTCAAAATAGGCGGCGGCACAGTCGCGACGCGCCATTCATCCTGAAATAGTGAGTGCTCGCTCGTATAAAGGGAGCACAGGAAGACCATTTTTGCTCAGTATCTCTCTTCCCCCCTCCCCCATCCAGTAATAGTGTTCGCTTTACTACTGGCATAATGTCCGCCCCTCAGTCTTCAGCCTCTAGCCTCGGTATGATCTATCTGCCCGACAGCTTCGCAAATTCGCCATGGCCTCGGACTGTCAACCCTCTCTACGTACGAAGAGGTATCGGCAGAATCCAGTAACTGGTTGCGCAGTTTCGGCGCGTTCACTGCCGGGTCTCAGAAGGCTTTCGACAAGAGTAACTTTGGTGAGTGATGCTATGTGTTCAGAATACTTACTTGCCATACATTTATTTCAACCAAAATTCAGGCCTTCTCGCAGCCCTTGTGTGACCAACCTCCTCGAGAGGCACGTCATCGTAGCCGTCTGCCCTATTTTTCATGTTGACAATTGTTTGAAGAACATTTGCGTCATGGATGCGACCTCATGAATGTAGTGTTCGTGATCGACGAGTATACTGACGGCGCAAGTGCCCCTGTTGTGCGGGAGATGGTGGAAATCATCACTGATGCCATGGTTGATCCACATAAACCACGACCGGAAGGTGAGATCGTCATCGATGAGATTTGCCGCCAGTAAGTGCCCACTGCGTCCTGCCTTACGATCAATATCCAATTGCGTTTCCTCACAGATTCTGGGCTTTGTCCCTCGAATCTGCATCCCCAAGCGCGGCGAAACAGTTTTTGAATCTATTCTTCAATTACCTCCAGCTGTCATTGACGAGGCCAATTTCAACATTCGGAAACAGTTCCTACAATTGAAGTTTACCTGCAAGGCCGAAGAGCAAATGCGGGAATGCGCCCCTGCTTTGATCTGGCCCTGAATCTCCCTGACGAAGTGTTTTATCACCCTGGTGTTGAAGAGCTACGAGATGCTGCCTGTGAACTAATATTTATGTATAACGTAGGTGTCTCATATTTTACATTGGCGAAGCCTCAGCTTTTTCTTCGCAGGACATCGCGTCGTACAACAGAGAGCAATGTGCTGGCCTTGTCCGACTCAACATTCTCACGAGTGTTATGCACCATCTCAATCTCGATCTACAGGGAGCGATAGCGTGGACTCACAATCGCCTCCTGGAGGTACAACAGAAGTTCCTTGAATGTCTCCCGAAGGTACGTACCCTCGTTCGGGAGCACAGTGGATCTGGAACTGGGAAAGTGTCTCTTGGAATTGGCCAACTGGCTCCGAGCCAATTATTGCTGGAGCTTTGAAGGCACGAGGTATTTTGGAGATAGAGGAATGCAGGTGTTGCATACCCGCTGCGTGCCGCTTCTCCCAG
The DNA here is from genome assembly GCA_029378395.1 of Mycena leptocephala. Taxonomy (NCBI): domain Eukaryota; kingdom Fungi; phylum Basidiomycota; class Agaricomycetes; order Agaricales; family Mycenaceae; genus Mycena; species Mycena leptocephala. The sequence goes on along the minus strand of JARJLF010000783.1, from coordinate 24,926 downwards.
AGGTGCAACTGGAACGTCCGACGAGCATGGAAAATGTTGCGGTACACTATGTCGAACTGAAATGATCGTCCATGTCCTCCCAGTGGATGCAGAAAAAGAGTTGTAGTAGTGATAGCTTGAGACGTTTCGTGTGACGAATGAAACATAGAAGATAAATCAAAATAAATGAGAGCCTACATCGAAATTAGTTGGGAGGAATTACCTCTATCTGGTTCGGGACAATAACGATATAATAGGACCGGAGTTCCGGCGCGTGCGGGTTCAAGTCGGCACCGCGCAGATCGGTAGAAAGGTCGGATGCACCAAGCTACTCTCGCTGATTTGGTTGGTGCGACTCACGTAGAACACTGTGGAACCTCACATTTCTAGCACCAAAACCGATTTCAGGCTCCATGTCTCGCAACGCGGTTTCGGCGGCAGATACTCCCCATTTGTTAATAACCCAATGTAATAACCTAGAAAATGTCACTCGAAGCTCCACTTATTGATCGAGACCCTCCGAATTAGTCGGTGAATTCTACTTGAATTTTGGCCGTTATGCGTGCGGCATATATGGAGGCCTCCGTTCTTTCCTTCCTTCCCTCTATCCTAACACGCTGTCGCTCCCGTTATTATCATTGACCTTGCTTAAAAGATGCGTCGCAGTCACCTTCAAGATGCCCGAGTTACTGGAGCGGAACCCTGATCCAGTAAAGCACTTTATTTAAGGGAATTGCGAGTCATCCCAAGGCCTGAATCGAATTTCGTTCCCTGAGTGTTCATTTTGACTCTAAATGTCCAGCATAGACACAAATCTCAAAGTCAACAGCTAATACCCTTGGGCGCAGTTGAACCACCCGGTCCCCGACGCAGGATGGGATCCGTACCTTGAATCGGCTGTAAAAGCAATTCGGTTGCGAGTTAAATTCGTGCGTTAGGGTTACTATTCTACCCAACTGATTTTTAAGCACAGTTTCGACAGTCCTAAGACACTCGCTATGTACAGATTACACATCGAATCAAGATCAATCCCCTTGGGAATACGAACAAGAAACCAAAAACAATCGTATAGCGCAACACGCAGCAATATATGACCCCATCCCGAATTCACCCTCAGCTCAACTCAAAAAGAATCCGCCAAGAGCACATGTGCTCGGGTGATCTTGGAAGAGCTGTGCACCACAAGGAAAATGAAACGATTTTTAAAATAAAGGTCATGACAAAGACTCGGAGTCCGAGTCCACCCGCCCGCCCGCCAGCTCTCCAAAAACATTGCACAGAGTGGATCAACACAACGGGTTTATCTTCCATCCGGTCGACGAGGACTTGCAGGGGAAGTATGTAATGATATCAGGGGACTTATCTGTGGGTGAATACGGCCAAGCCTGGAGAAAGTGGAATCGAATTGTACCTCAAGCTTAGTCTCTCGTAGACAGACGCTCCTACAAAATGAAGCTGACCTCAAGCTCAGCGCCTAGCAAAAACCATTTGTAATTTTACAGCAGCCGTAGCAGGGTAGTCAGCGAGAGAATACTCGAAGGTGGGCGGCGAGAGGGTCGGGAACGGGGATGGGGCTGGAGCGTGCAAGAGTGGTGGGATCTGGATGCGGAGCGCAGGAGGACAGGGATGCTATATATGTAGGAGACGCGAGAGGGAAGGGATGAGAGCCACTTACCAGTGCCGAGAAGTGCCGAGAAAGTTATAGAGGTGAAGATGTCAGGAAAGTTTTAGCTATCAGAAATTTTTTGAAAGTTTATGTGGACAAAAGTTCCAAAGTTTATGTGCCATCATTAGGTAAGATTATATGCTCCTTCATTTTCACAATTATATGCTTCCAAAACTGGAACATTATACCTGAAATCAAGATGTTTTACCCCTTCTGAATAAAGTACCACGTTGACCGCCATAAATTCAGACCGGGCTCAAGCCTTCACATTCAATAATTGCCACATGGTTCTCAACCCATTTTGCTCACATTGCTCAAGCCTCTGCACACTAACGGCAAGTCACCTTATCCATATATGCAGGGGTTGCAGTGTAATGAGGAAATATGGGTTCGAGTCCCACCAGCGGTGTGTGCATTTCAATAGGATGTCATTTTTTCACTTCCCTTCCCAATCCCGGTATTTTTATTCTAACTTCCAAGTAAAGACAGCTTGGAGGCAGGACCAGTCACTCATCTGGTATGTGGTGCGGTGGTCATTCACAATATTAATGAACGACAAAATAGGCGGGATTCAAATCCCTCCTAGGCATTTGTTGGCAGAGGTCCACAAAACGATGTGGAGGGCCTGCTGGTTCCTGTTTCTGAGTCTGAACCCCGGGCCCTCTTTCAAGGTTGTACTTGCACAGGTTTCGGTCTGACCATCTCAAATTCATATCTCAAAATCCACAGAACAGTGTCATTGGATTCAATGCTGAATCTGCTGGATATGCACTGCCGAATGGATGATATTAAAAAAAAACAGGAATGAAGCCCTTGTTGATTGTGGGTTACTTTGTGGGTTTTACTGTATAATCAGTTTTCCATATATTTATGCTGTCCTCAGTCTTGCGATGTATTGCTGTGAGTATTTGTAAACAATGGCGATCAGCAAGCAAGGATGAATTGCAGTGGCATCAGGTGTGAGGGACACAGATCAATGTCAAACAAAAATCCAAGCTAAATTCCATCTCAAGTATTCAGCTTACTTTTTTTCCCTGAGCAGCAGGAAGTCCCCTCAGCCTCCCATGGGAACAGCGTGGTTTTGTTTTTCTTTATTATGTTCAATCTCATTCCAGTGAGAGTGAATAGCCAGAAGACCAACGAAAGTTCAACCTCAATTCCATCACTCTCTCTCAGAGTTACACTCTTTGTAACTGCACCTCAATGGAAAGGAATAAAACCAAGGAACACCTGTGATCATGGTGATCATGTTGCTTCAATTAGAAGGATGAGTTTCCGAAGTTTGCAAGAAGAAGCAGGATTTGAACCTCCCAAAAACCATATAATGGATATGGGAATATCATCTGCTCTTTTTTTTGTTGCATTGTGGAAAAAACACTTCGATCTAGTTTGACTGTGTTTTTGCCTGACAATACTGAATCTCATCCTCCTAAGATGAAATCCCACCCAAGTCTCTTATTAAATAAATATGCTCATTCATTTCAAACCAAACCACAGGGAGACATGTAGCAAATCAGTAACCATAAATAACAACATAGAAAATCACCAACAAAAACATACAATTCCTGGAAGCCTCAGGCCACAATCAAACCAAGCTCATTCTCTTCACCCATGCCCATCTTATCCAGTCTTCGATGTCAGATAAATCTCCTCCAGCTCCTCCACAGTCCAGATGGTGCATTGAGCTCTGCCAGACAGCCAAGTTGTTTCTGTGTTGCTCCAGCACATCTTCACTGATACCAACAAGTCCTCATCAATCGCTGAACCTGTTTGGCCTGTGAGGAACGTTCAAACAAGGGTCTTGCTCTCTCCCAAAACTCCACTGCTTTGAGTGGTCACTTGTCCCATAGAAATGTCTCCGAATCGAAGCATGCATTCAGCTCTGCTGCGATGCACATCCATCTCAGTGAATCCCTCTAGAGCAACTGTGAACAAACTGATGGCTGTACTCATCGTCTGCGAGAGGAAGATATCTCCAAGGAATTGGAGAGCCTTGTAGATTCCGAACTTCTCTTTTCTTTGAGAGAGTGCACAAGAAAAACGGCTGTCCAGCTGACATCCCATCAAATCACCCCAGTAACTGGTATTCCAAGCGCTCAGACACTGAGTTTGGATTTGGGAGTATTCCAGAGTCACTTTGAGGCACCTTTCACAAATAGTTTGTGCTGCCAATGAATTTCTCTCCCTCAGGTAGAGATCTGCAAGAGTAACATCACACATTGTCACTCCCTCAACATGCCCACAGTGTCTAACATTTTTCTGGCTCTGTCACAATTCCTCTGCACATCATCCTTTGTACACCAATCATCACATCAATTTCAGCGACATTGACTAAAGCAAGCCATAGTGTGGGATCCTGTATAGTGGTTCCTTCCAGAATGTATATGGATACTGCAGCCTCAAATATTCTGATTTGAGCCAGTGGATTTCTGCCTGAGTGGTCATGATGGCATGGTCTAACTTTCCATGGGACATGCCACAAAGACCTAAGAGGTCTCTTGCCCTAATGCAGAGAGACATGGCTTTGTGTAGTTCCCCAATGTACAGCAGCAATTAGCCTCAATACTGAGTGCCTGTGCTTCTCTGTATAAATCTGCAGAAATTATGGCCAGTCTCTGGGCCTCATTTGCATGCACTTGAGCTGCAGAGTAATCACCAAGGTGCCATTCGACCCATGCAAGGTTACGCAATCCTTGTGAATGCATTTGGTGTTTCCAGTTGAAAATGCTAAAGATATAGCAGTTCCACAATTTTTTTGGCAGAGGATATATCACCCTTCATCTGATAATAATCTGCCAAAGAGGTATAGAATCTGCCTGTGTGAATTCATGTGAGTGCCAGCAACCAGTATTAATCAGGGAGCATACATTTAAGATCTGGATCATCAAACTCCTTGAAGTGTTCCAGGGCATTGGAAACCAGTGTATCTAGATTGGAAATGAAATGAAGAGTCCATGAGTTAAGCCACTCCGTAATAAAGTAGGCTTCCAGGTGGTGGTCATGAGGGTATGGGAGGACATTTCGGATATGTTGAATCAAAGAAATAGGTTCTTGCCCCATGACACGGCTAAAGTTATTCAGATAGCATGTGCAGTATATGCTATTCACCAGGTCTGGATGACCCTGTTGCAACCCATTCTGAAGGACATTCTGTATGTTTGAGTAGTTTGATGATACTCGAGCAACTGTGCTGGAACTTGATTGAGTTCCACGGTATTCCATGAAGAACTCAAGTAATGCCTGGAAATGTTTGTGAAGAGGTCGAATGAGGTGATCACCAGGTGGTTGGATCTTCTGCATATACTCTCTGATGGGTCCAATGCTTTCAGCCGCTTGTGTTCATCACTGTAGGCCAAGCTAGTCCGAATCAATGCTGCTTTGCAACCCAGGATATTATCAATTGGGAGCTTGCTCTGCACAAGCTCAACATCTGAAAGGCCATCAGGGAGCATTGACAGGAGGCTCAAGAGATCCTTTGAATGGGGATTGAGTCTAGGACTTGACAAAGACAATGAAACTGATAAATCCAAGTTGGATGTTCTGTCATATCCATCTGAGATCAAGGATGTTTTCTCCTCCTCCCAGCGGGATAATACATGGGAGCACCCTCAGAGTCAACCAAATGGCGACAAGATCAATTGCAAGAGGCAGATTGTCTGTCAGGGAGAGGACCTTGTCAACCTCTTTTGGATCATGTGTACTATCTGCAATATCTATAAATATTTGTTGTGCTGCATCTTGTTCCAAGGACTTGAGAGTAGGCAAAAATGGGTGAGTCCATGCCACTTTAGCTGGCCTTTCTGCTCCTCGCATTGTGATCTAATTTGTATAAGTTGAATGTCTAGGTGGAAAATTATGGGGACCTACCACCAATGCAAGATGATCCACACCTGTGAGCAGTGACAGAAATTCCTCTATTTTGCCTCGGGACTCAACTGGCTCCCACAATGTCTCAAGATTATCCAGAATCAGGAGAGATTTTGAGCTGCTAGAGAAGTATTGGATGACTGGGCATGTAAGGTCTTTTCCTGGCTTCAATCCAACATGGGCTCCTATGAGAGCAGCAAGTTCCACTTGGGTTGCTGCTGAATCACAAGCAACAAAGAACCGATGCTGATTATATCTCTCGGTAATTTCTGTACGATGGATGATAGCTCTCGCAAGACTGGTCTTTCCCATTCCACCTGCACCCAAAATAGCAATCCTGGGTGTTCCTTGACTGAAAAGGTGAAGAATGTCTGAAAGCTCTGAGTCTCGTCCATGGAATATCTTGGGCTCCGATGGTAGCATGGAGATTGAGTTGGAGCTTGAATATATGTCAGATACAAAAGATAGAATGGAGAGCTCATTGCAAACTGACCTGTTATGAGAGCCCGAATAAAGCCCACTGATCTGTGCAACATTCATGATTTGATTCTCAGTAGAGTAGAATTTCCTTACAGAGGATGATCTATCTGAACTGGTTGTGTCCGACAGTGCTTCAATCATGGCAAGCACTTCTGTGTTTCGCTTTTCTGCATCTTCTTGCATCTGTGTAATGTCCTTCATATGATTGACCATTGAGACCTACATATCACATTCTTAATTGAGTGGTTGAGTCACCAAACAAATGCCACACCTGAAAAAACTCAAATCCTTGTTGCAATCCAGTCTTGCAATCCTTTAGCAATGTACTCATCTCGCCTTGACGGAAGAAATTCTTGAGTATGCTGCCCTTCTGTTGAGCTTCAACAAAGGTGTGGATTTTGTGGAGAGTCCTGACAACAGTTGTCAAGATGACAGCAGGTTATATTTCCCAAGTGAAGCAACATACTCTGTGAACTTTCCAATATGAGTCAACACACTTGGTGGCAATTCTGCTCCAATGTCGGAATTGATATGAACCATCAGAACTGCATTCAGCAACTCATAACTTTGCTCCAATAATTGGGTACAGTCATGCTTATTTTGTCTAACAGTCTGTTGTGCTTGGTTAAGATTTTTGGCTGGGACAGGTTCAGTGGTAATGTACCTGAATATTTTTCAGCAGAGACTGTGTTGTGTTAGACATGGCCGCCAAAAATGGGCTCTTCAGGCTGCTGGCAAGGATTTCCAGAGTATTTGCAGTGATGGTTAAACATTCTGTAATGTTGTTGAGTCGAATTTGAGTGACAGTGGGTTTGGGGGGCATCTTGTGAGGTGGATCAGGGGTCCCGAGAGACATAGGTGTTTTATCCTGTGTGCCCATGGGAAGTTTCTTTTATTGGCTACTGTTCATCTCCCACACAGAAGATGTGATCCTCATATCTGGTGTAAGATTTGACCACATCAAATGATACTATTGAATGAGTACCTGTATTGAGACATCTGGGGGAAAAGTTCTGGTCTCCATCTGAGAAGCTTGTTCATTGATCGTGAGCTCAGCTATATTGCCATGATACCATGATATCTTCCCATGCACTGCTTGATGGGTACAGATGCATGGTGTAAATGGACACAGCATTTAAATGGTATGACCATAGCAAACCCAAATCAACTTCGGAGCTGCTTGATTATATCAAAGATCCTAAGAAACAACAAGTACATACACTGCGTGGAGGACAAACCTAAACACAGGCTGTCGAGATCTGCCGAGGTCTCCTAGCCGGTCTGGACTGATGCCCTGTCAAGATCAACTGGAAGGCGTAGACGAGATGTGCCGACGTTACATTTTCAGATCTTGGCTGATCCGCGCTAGATAATCTCGGCAGATAGCCAGCCGAGGTTGTGTAGCCACATCTGCCGAGATCTGCCAATGATACTTGGGAATGGCTCAACAGGCCTCATTCCATGTATCCACCACAAAGGTTATTCTAGGTCTGTCTAGGTATCGTCGGCTCACCTCGACAGGGTCTGTCTAGATCTGTTCTCCACGCAGTGATAGCCTGGGAACTCCCGTGGCCACCAAATCACCAGTTGAAACCAAATCAAGGTCCTCAGGGCTAGACTGATCCTGAGAAAGCTAAAAATGTAATCCAAAAAAAGAAAGAATGAACGGTTTGCAACCAGGCAAAGGATCTGACTGTGAAATACATGGCGAAATTGTAGGTTAAAAATTGAGACTTGATCAGAACATCGTGAAAGATAACAAGAGCACAGTGCGGTGCTTTGCACCCGACCACTTGGGTTGAAAGATGAGATGGAGAGCGTGGGAACCCCGCACTCTTATGTAAGCCAGATTTGATGGCACTAATGGGCGGGGCTGGCGGGGTCAGATGAAAAGTTAGTTCATAGAAAATGTTCCTAACACCATTCTGAAGAGCTTCTATGAAAGATCTGGGTGAAAATATACTGAGGGGTCACCATAAAGACATTTCTTTTTTTTTATCGGAAAGTGCTTTTCAGCTCAAATGGCGCACTTTTGAGAAAATTGCACCAAAGATTTGGAATGTACAGCCACAACACAGCCACCTCGGGTCGCACCGGCACGAACCGGCACAGCCCTTTGGTCGTGTTGTGATGACCACGGTAACTTCGGGGATGATTTGCCATGGGTTCCTCAGGTTTTGTTGAGTCTACCAAGAAGTCTATAAGACTTCATTGCCCAAAATTCAGTCCCAGAACCCTCATACAAGAGGAAAATAATTAAAATTTTCTCAAGAACCCGAGATTTGGAACCTCCCACAGTCACATGGTCTGATTTGTAAGGGTGCGAGGTTCCCACGCTCTCCATCTTAGCTGTTACTTACTGTATAAACCCAGTAAAGCAGCTGTAAATTCTCAAAATGAATTGGTGAACTCATGACACGAGCTAATTTGGAGGACAGTGAGACAGCCAAAAGCGCTGGGGGCAGCATAAATACCGAATGTGAACCATCGTGCCGAAGAGCCCAGCATTGAACCTGTTTGAGGAAATGTAAAGAGTTGTGGACTCATGGCCCAGCAAATCATCCTATCATGTCATGATTCAGCATGCCTCCAACCTTTTTGCTCAGTTCAAACGTTAAACCCCGCTGGCCAGGGACACATACGGAGTAGTATCGGATTTTCAGGTGCGTTTTTTGGCCGCATAGCGTCCTGGATGCGCCCGAGAAACACGTCGTGGTAGTCAAAGTCGCGTCGGGCGATGCCAAGACTTGATCGGGAACAAACAGTCCAATCCCGGTGATTGCTGTAATATTTCCACCCGTCTGCGGCAGTTTTGGGCAGAGCAACTCATATGTAGTACCTTCAAACATAGTATCTCGAAAGCACTTGGATGGAGTCCTGGGAATAGTACCTCAAGAGGCACTACGTTCCGACCCTCCCTAAACATAGACTGTGTTTAGGTCCACTAGACATAGCTAAACATAGCTAAACAGATATCTCTGTTTGGCTGACTAGACTCAATCTGTTGAGGTCGGTGAGAGTCTGTTTGGATCTGTCCAGGTCTGTAGAGGTCAGTCTGGGTCTGCCTAGATCTTTCAAGATCTGTTTAGCCATCTATACAGAGCCATACACACTGGAGTATGGCCTGTGGCCTGGTAGAACTCCGGGTCCTTTGAATATTTTCTTGGGTCAATGAGAGAGATTGTTGATGAAAATATCGCACGAAAAGGTGACCCTGAGCCTCACTGCACCGCGGCGACTCGGCAAACCTGAAAGTTGATTGACGTCGCCTAAAGCCGATTGTTCTAAAATTAGCCATTGATCCAAGGGTGTGCACGGAGACTCAGAGCGGTCCATCAACTTTGAAGATATGTTTTGTAAATTAAAGATGGTTGGTAATGTTGTTTTGGGAATATTTAGAGGTAAACTCACTTTGTGGCTATGATCAATTGCACAAATTCGAGCTGAAAGCATTGCAGTGTGCTGGTTGAGCACATCTCGATACGACTGGAGGAAATCGTCATAAATATCGCGAAGCCACTGGCCACTTGGCGTGAAATCGTGAAATCCAGATAGCGAGCGGTCGTCAAATGGTAAGAAAGGTTCATATATTTTCCCGGGAAGGTGCATTTGCTCGACCTTTGTACGTAGATATTGGAGTCGAATTTCATCATAACGTCGAAGGTGCTGCATCCGGAAAAGATCAGCAACCTCTTCCGCTCCCATCCCGTGCTGAAAACACGAGCGGACCATTCCAAATGCGCGAGGGGACAGTCCATTTCTCCAGGTAAGATGGGCAGGGAACTCTGCAGCAAGCGGGAGAGGAAGCGTCCCCAAAATTCGTCGATCCCAAGAACGAAAGCGAACACCGCACCCGCCTGACTGTTTGCGGCAAGCGTATGTGTATCTAAGAATCTAGAAGCAGCTATCAATGTCAACGACTCTGCGAGGACGCTGAACAACACCATCCCGGGTGAGGTGATGCTTGTGGCACTCGGGACAGACTACTCTGGCATGAGTGCCCAAGAGGCTCAATAGATCCCAGATGAAGAAGTCGGGGAGGAAGAGGTCTGCCGGTTTCACATTCAAACGTCCAAGAGGAAACCAGACAGCCTTCCGAGGGAGCCAAAATGTGCCGGCAAGATAATGTCGAGATTTTGCCTGTGTCCGTGGGAAGATCCAAGGTTGGTCTATTGTTCTTGTATGATGACTCGTTCTTCAAGAGTATGGGTGTGGGAGAAAAGGACAATAAATCAACCATTCCTTTGGTTCTTGCAGCCGTGTCTAAGTTGTATAAAATCGAGGCCATCCCGAGGTCTACTTTCAGACGCTTTTCCGCTTTAGCATGGTAAACAAGAGTGGGGCAAATGGCCACTACAACGGCACCCGTAAGTCATTAACAGTCTTCAATCTTTTTTTCTGTAATCTCACAATCTTTTTAATAGGTCCTCCCGACTCCAAACTTGGCCCTGCCCTGCATGGTTATGCACGCAGGAGCCTTACTCTGGCTCAACGCCTTGATTATTTGCTCAAGGACTTCGGCTACAAGATCAGGTACACCTTCACTACATATTGCTCTCGAAACCTTGAATGATTCTGACCCCCCACTGTCAGTTACACGACGCTGAAAGGTCTCAATCAGCAGTTTGAAGTTCCAACTGTCAAAAAGCCGCCGCCCGATCACATCGCTGCAACTTTGATCGCAGAAGTAATGGCGAACAATGTATCCTCTCGAAATGGACCCCGAACGATTCAAAGCCAAATTTCTCTTCAAGATGGCACCAAAATTCCACGGTCAGTTTGCCGTATAATATCTTGCAAAATAAACATGGCATTCACGTCACATTAGGGAGTCGGTTCGCCATCATATGGCAATCATCGATCCGGATGGGGCAGAGGCAAGATTTCCCGGGCGCAGACGTCAGCCAAAAGCCCGAGGACATCTGGCTGATACTGGCATATATTACGAGGTTCATTTTGACGGCCACGAGAAACTGAATTTCAAAGCTTTGCGGATGGGGCCTGTTGGAATTGACATATATGGTTCACGTTGTCACTCTAGCAGCAAGATGGTGAAAATTTTGGTGGTTCCCAACGCCCGTTGCTCGTCAACAGTAGGGCATTTTTATCTTGACTTAGTTGAGGAAAATGGTGGTGAGTTCGGTTCTGCCTCTATTTATGCATCTGATCTTGTCCTTACTTTTTTCTCAGTCTTTGTTCAAGGCACTGTAGATGGAGGGTCAGAGACTGGGGAATTGTACGCTGCGCACCTGGCGTTACGGTGTGTACAGCTCAATATTTTTACCTTTCGAGTTGCCCTTATATATTCGGCAGTCAACATTGCATGCCGGATATTTCCTTGGAGGATGCCCCAGGCTTTGTGGCCCTCAAGAGCACGGATAACATTCCAATTGAGTCATCATGGCACCTCTTTACAAACTACGTCGGTCTCGACATCAAGCAAGTTATACTCATGGGAAAGGGCATGAATTATTTCAACCCTGCTATCCCATTTCACATGTCAGGTCAATTTATATGGAATTGTCTCATTCTAAACCATTCTTCGTAGCGATCTATTTAATTGGCTGTGGCCCAAGATTGTCCAACGTAGCCTTGATGACTTCGTTGATTATTGGAACAATCACAAGATCCGAACACAGCGCAACAAACTCCTGCCATCGGGAGTCTCTCCCAACTACATCTGTGACTTCCATCTGTGACTTCCCAGAGAGGTTTGGTCTCACTAATTTTGCAGTGCAGGCTCCCCAGGATCTTGTGGAAGCTCTTAGGCAAAACATTTCAAAATCACGTGAGGAATGTTACAGATGGGTTTCAGATGACAGACATGGGAGATATACGAGCGCATTGGGGCACCAAAGTTCGTTTTGACTGAGGGGTGGACAATATTTTGTCAGATGCTCCCTCATTTTCAGTAAAGCTACCTGTACACTGTCAACAAGGTCAAAATTCCCCATGCTTTAGAACCTCCCCCATTGAAATAAATTAAATGATCGAATATTTCGATGAATTAAATATCCTTTTGAGGCATTTTGTGAGGCACCCTCCATCCGCGACAATGGATTGAGCGGTGCAGAACAGATAGGGGCTTCCAAATGCTCATCAATCGGGGATCAACGGACCAGATTGCCGAAGTCGAAATGTCAAAATCAACCTCGACCATCCCGCCTACCGTAAATGCTATCTGTGGCTTATCACCGCCCACGTCTTACCACTGTTTGCGCGGCTTGATGGATCATTCAACTCCCTCCTTGGTCTTACATAGAGTACAGTGAGTTACAATGTAAAATACGGACCTACGGGTCACAATTATGATCAATCGCAATACCACATCCAAGGAGTCTACTAAAACGTCGCGTATACACCTTTGAGTTGGGTTACGAAGCGTGAGTAAAACCCAACCAAGAGGTTCCGGGGAACCATTGGCCCGATGCGATTACCGTGGACGATAATTGATTTGCAATTGGCTAGGGAAGGACGCGGGTTCGGGTAAGCCCGTCGGGTTTTCGGGTCGGGTTGGCCGGGTACGGGTCACGGGTTGATACTTTTCCAAACCCGAAACTCCGAGATATCCTCGACGTGAGGCACGATCGGCTTGAGGGTATCGTAGGATACGCTAAGACCGTGAGATCTGTGTGAGTGTCACGCGAACGTGACTTTCGTCACTTTGCCTTCGCGTCTACCTCACCCAGATCTCCGCCGCTCTCTTCGCCCGCCCTACCGCATTCCCTTTGTCCTAGTGTGTGGTGTGTGTGGTTTGCGCTTCGTCGCACCACCCCTGCTCTCTCCGATCCAGAGCAGGTCCACGCGCTCAGAGCCCGACTGCGACTCGGAGCCTCGGACGCAACGAAGCCGGCCCGCCACGTCTGGTCGGTTCCCGTCGCGTCCCGAGCCCGCGCGCCCCGAGCGGCCTAGTCGCAGCCCTTCGGGCTCTTCCCCCACACCTCGTATATCTATATTAGCCTGTTTGCCTAATATAGATATCCGAGTGTTATCTGCCCGTACTCACACGGAGCAGATCGTCGGCTTAGCCTATCCGCGGGTACCAGGCAAACCATGCAAACTCCCTGTAAAAACGAGTTTTTTTGGTGTAAAACACCCTCTGCCTTTTTTGAAGGTTGAAGGGGGTAGCGGGGAGCAAGCAGCCCAGTCCTACTTCGAAATCTTGGACCAGACTGAGAAAGAGCTCGCTGAAGCAGCAAAGTGCGGTACTGGCAGTGGAGGAGCGGGCACCAGTGGAGATCGCCCCCGTTTCAGGTCCCTGGCGGAAATGAGGGAGGCTCCGGCGCTGTTGCTCAGGATGAGGGAAGGGGAAACAGAGGTCGCACCCCCTCTCGTTCCCCGCACAGAGGAGGCAGAAATCGCTCCTGCTCTTTTTCTCCGTATGATGAGTCCGGAGCCAAGAGGCGCAGGGTCAACGAGGACTTCCTCGTCGAGCCTACTCTCTCGCCTGAACTCGCCAAAACCCGCAGTCAACTTGCCGAGTACTCAAAAGATCCGAAATACGTGCCTGGAACCATCCTCAACTCCACACGGCATAATCCCCGCGGGGGAAGACACGGCGGCGCGAACGCGAACGGGAACGCGACAAGAGACGGGACCGTGAGCGAGAGCGCGCGCCGTCAGAGTCAATCTGTCCGCCCAAGATGCGCAAGCGGTGGAGACCCGGCGCGGGCGAGACGGATGCGCTTACGCAGCACCGTAGCGGGACGGATACGAGGCTGCAGCACGAAGGCGCGGTGGCGCGGATACATGCCCCGCCCAGGGTGGACAAGGGGAAGGGCAAAACGCGCGCAGAGGACAAGGCGATGGATGTCGATGTCGATGTCGATGTCGACGTCGAAGTCGTCGATATGGACGAAGGTGTGTCTTTGTCTGATTTGCGTGTTTCCAAGCTAATTGGATTGCGCTCTTCTGTTCTAGGGGAGCGAATGCCTTCTCGCCCGCCACCGCCGCTCTTTCGACCTCCCCTCCCGCCACCGGTGTCGCTCGCGGCGGGTCCGTCCCCGAGCACAAGCTTTGCGCGCCTCAGCCTCATGTCACCGCATCCCGGCGCTGGGCCCCGCGTCCGGCGTGGTTCTCTGTTGGAACAGATCTCTGAGGCCCCTTTATCATTTGGAAACAATATGAGGGTCCGACGATTTTTTTGTCCTTGTCACGCTCATTCTTGGGCGTTGAGGAGGTGACGAATTGGTTCAACATGTCACACGTCACACCCCCTGTCGAATTGAATGAAATTATACAGTACTTGTACGACACACCGACGCAGTGTGAGCAACTCTTGGGACTTGATGGGGTGTACAACCGCTCAGAGTTTGCAAATACTCAATGAATACAGTACTAGTAGAATAGAGTAACTTACCGGCTCACATAAATTCACAGACTTTTACACAGACTGGACGAGTTTGTCCAACGACATGGGCCCAAGAAGGTAACAAAAAATCAGTTAGATACACGCAGAACACCATGGGATTTACTCCTAAGCAGTCCGACAGCATGGACTCGGATATCTAGTAACTTGTACATCTTTCGACTTAGATCAAATCTTCTCGGGATGTTGAACTGGCATCAAACCGGCACATTTGTCCCTCAAAAAATTGCTTTTTATTCCCCCCCGCCTAGCAAATATAACCATTTTCATTGTCTCCCGCTCTTTTTGTGCTGTGTAGCAAAGAAACCTCGCGTTCAGGAGGCACGACAGTTTTAGTATCATAGGCATTAATAAATGCCTATTTTGCCAAATAAATGCCTATTTTCGTGCGCCAGGGTCTTCCCGCCCTGCCCCCGACCCCCGCCTTGTGCTCCGCCGGCAAGCCGTCGACTCCGTGGGTGTCCGTCGAAATGTCACACTTCGGGACGGTTCGTTTCGTATAGGTTTGGCATGTCCCAATTGGGAACGTCCCAATCGGGATTCTGGGCGCTTATGACAGACTCAAATCCCAATGAAGGAGCGCCAACGCGCATCCCCGTCTAATTGCATAGTTTTACAAATTCACAGAGTGTATGTAGAGTCTGTACCAAGTACGGCCTAGTGCAAACATGTCAGTATAGAGTGGTAACAATAATTGAAGGAGCCGTACATTGACATAGGGGGCGTCTCCACAAGCGTCGAGGAACTCGGATGGTATAGTCAATATCTTGGAGAAGATGTTATCCGCTGACACAGTGAATAGGAATCCGCGTGCGGGTTGCCTTAGTCGCCATTATTGCAGACCATCCTGCGATGGTCAAATTATGTGGTTTTGCTGATCATAGTCACAATATTGCACCGTGCACCAAGTGTTTGATTTCTCAGAAGGAATTGTTCACAGAAGGCGGAACGGTAACGTCCCTGTGTGTCAATGATCTCTGATTTCTCAACATTTTTTTTGGCAGAATTTCCAGCTCGCAGTGGCGAGCAACATCGACGACTCGCAGAAGAATACAGAGATCTCCCGACCGAGGAAGACAAAAAGGATTTCTTCACCAAGCACGGAGTACGATGGACCGAATTCGCTCGACTTAAATACTTTGATCTTGTGCGGCACACGGTTATTGATCCGATGCATAATTTACTCCTGGGTTAAGTCGCATATTTATTGATTAATCACCACTCATTTCATTCTCGTCTCAAGGGGTTGCAAAAACTCAGTGGTATGGCTACTGGATTAAAAACGGCTGTTTGCGGGCCAACACACCAGGTCGCAAACGGGAACTCAACGACATTCACGACTTTCTGGAAAGTGTTAGTAAATTCTTTGCGTGCTTCTGCCTCGGTGTTAATGTGATCAAAGTTTGAATCGCCATTATGGGCCGGCCGCCTGCCGTTACGGGTCGGGGAACCTGAGATTGAAACATCGATATCACCTACAATTTTTTTTTCTGGGTGGGTCCCAGACCCCCCTCCCTCCACAGCCACCACACATGCTGGGAAATTGCCTAATATGGTAACGAAGTGTAATTTTTTTCTTCTGGAAACATGGCAATGCACAGATATTTTTGCAGAACTTTGCTCAGTGTACATCTGAGCGGGGGCCTGCGCTTTCCCCAGGTGTCCACCATGTATTTTGGTGGAAAATACTTGCTCGAAGCCTGGGCCGCCACCAGACCACGTGGCAAATTACTACGTTCAGAGGGGCTGTACACCCGCCATCACCTCGATACAGTAATAATGTACGCCGCTCTAACTCAACGACGACTTCACCCCTCCCCTCGGGATATCGATTTTCGGAATCAGCGACCAAAACCCTTTCAGAATTCGACCTGCTTCAGAAATTCTCGTAATCGGACCCCCTTGAGTCCACGTGCTCATTTTTTCAGGGTCAAATATTCTCTGAATTGACGAGAGGCCGCCTCTGATGCAGGAAGCTCGGCGCAGGTTCATTGAGGGCGAAATACGAACCCGTAAATGTTACACACTGGGATATCCGCGCCGTAATTTCTTGTTTGACTCAAGTCCAAGTTGTTAATTTTTTTTTGGTTCATGCTCTCGGGAACCCCTTTCTCCAACAGACTGGGAAGAGATGCAATGAAAAATCCAACGGTGTGTCATCATGAGGGGGGGGATATATTATACTCATCAGGTCCACAACATGAACGACGAGTTTACGGAGAGTATACATGTAGTACTGTAAGGGTGGTTATCCGTACAGAAATCCACAAGATACTGACCGAACACAAACCGATTCCAGGGGTTAGGTAATGCAAGTCACTGACTAGGTGTGTACTGGCTGGCGGGGTAATGGCAGGACGATCGGTTACAACCCTGTGGGACCTGACCACACAGCATATTATGCTGGTGTACGGGAAGAGTCCCCTCTTCCCAGGTAAAAATCCCCATCTCCACCAGTACACACAGAGTTGTCGCATATCGTCACTTTGCACGGCAAATGCGCTTTTACCGAAACTCCGTGTGCCAGCACAGGATGAGTACCTCAAGCTGTTGAACACACAGAATCATTTTTATTGTTGTGATCCGCACTTGCCGCCATGCACCGTGTGCAATAATGTGCGGACCCTCAGACAAGAAGACAAGAATGAATGAATTGAATTAGATGTGTACCTGTACTACACATCTTGCATTGATTTTACTGTTTTTCTTATTGCATACGATTCTGAAGGTAATCATGCATTTTGGCAGGCAGAATTTTCGCTGAAGAGAGTTGTTTGGCAAGTCGATACTGCTTGTTAGATTACTTGAAATACCATTTGAACTCATTTTAAACGCTTGTCAATGCCGGATCGGGCCGTGTGGACGTGATATTTGCAAACAGGCTTTGAACTAAACATGTCAAAGAAAATTTTGAGACCCCTTCCACTATGCCTCCCGAGCCCAAGAACGAAAAGTTCGGGCTGTGCCCTCTCAGCCATATCCGCGTGGTACCCCGATGCCTAAACCACCAAAGGATGCTCCAGAAACTTCGGTCAGTCGCGCTCTGCGGCTGTTCCGGGCCATGTTCAACGGGAGGAAATGGTTACCGCCAGACAGCTGACCTTAGCAGAGGTTTGGGGAGCGAAAAACTAGTACATAATTCCTTGTACGGGTCGAAAATGGCGTGAAATGACGTGAAACAAATATTTTTCTTGGAATGGAACGGGGCAGTCACGTGGTCACACTATGTCACACCTAAGTGACATATCTCGCAATGCATATTGTTCACAATGCATAAGGTTTTGGGTCTACCGGCCTTATGCATTGTGAGCTACCCAACTGGACATCAAAAGTGTTACCTGAAATCACATACGAAGTGTCTAATTTAGCTCAATTTATACACGAACCTCGTTCGACGCATATGAAGGCTCTTCGGCATGTTTTCAAATATCTCAGTGAGGGCCATCATCATCGTCTCGTCTTGAGTGGCTCCGACTTTGAGCTTACTGGGTACTCGGATGCCGATTGGTCTTCGCACTCGGAGCGTCGATCCATTCCTGGTTATGCATTCTACCTCGGGAGATGAACCTTGTACACAGTGTCTTTTGTCTTTGGGAATTCATCTTACTGCAAATGTCCTGAATTTTTCAAGCAGTTTATGGACACTTGGTGGTTTCCAGGACAAGTAATCTGCTTGTTCCTGGCCGCACTTTCAAAGAAAGTCCAGTCTTGTTTGAAATTGCTGGCTTTCACCCCAGCATGCTCGCTTCAAAATTTGGGTTGAAATTCGGTTTCAGGAGCGAATTCTTTGCGCTACTTGTACTGCTGGAGTATCCATTTACGCGGCTCCAAAAGTTTTTTCAACATCGTCACCAAGTGGTGGCTGAAATTACACAAGGAAGGGTTGCCTAGTGATTGAGTATTTATCACAAATCAAACGGGAAAATCGATGTTTCATCGAACGAAAACTGTGTGTGCGAGCCACTTCCACTGGCATAGGAACTCCGTTCAACTTCAAGGTGGTCATCGTAGACGGTTGACCCGGACAATGGATCGCCCGCATTCTTTCGGCGCTCCAGGGCTTCTGCCCACGGATTGCTTGCTTTCTGCTGAATCATCGCGTATTGCAATTAGTTATGCGCGAAACCCAGTAACCCTTATATAAGCACCGCACATCTAAAGGCTCGTGACTGCGCTCCGCTTCAGAAACAGAAAAAAAAAAGCAAGATCGACGGTACGAACGCGACAAGCCGCTGCTTCTCACCACCTGAGTTGACATTAGAAAGCGCGTTCGAGAATGATCTATGTGCATACCAGACACCTCGGTGATCTTCTACAGCTTCCCGAGGACTCTTTTGAACGACTTGTGCGCATCGTCATCTAACTGATGTCCAAGCGCTGTTGTGTTGGGCTTTGAGGTGGTCTGGATCCTGTCTTTGAACTTGTGCAACTGCGCCGCAGCTCTCCCATCCCTGGCTGAGTCCGCAATCATGTCGAGGTTATTGGCGTGCTCTGGCGCCCCCAACCCAATGTTGTCTGCCAGGGTGAGCGGGTAAAGCTTGTGATCCTGTGTGAGTATGGCCTGCACCTGCTGCAGCTCTCAAATGCGGTAGTTCTGAATGGGTGAACCATCGACGAGGATGGGCCCACCTCCACGTCATAAATTCTCGCAAACAGCTTTATCAGAGTTGATTTTCCACTGCCATTGGCCCCGACACAACCCATACCTCTGGCGCCCTGCTTCCTGGATTATGTTGTCCGTGCCGTAGTACACACGTAGACCGCCGCTCATGTTCCCCGACACATCCTCATCGACTTGGAAGACATCAGTGTTGTGAGGCGCGATACTCATGTGATTGAGGGAATATTCTGGAGGGGTGGAGGATTCCTTGAAATCCCAGGGTAAACGAAGCTGACTAAACAGTAACCCTAGCAAGTTTGTTTAAACAAATTGTGCCTAGACGTAAATTCCAGTTTAAACACCGGATTAAACTCATCGGGTTTAGCGTTCAAGGGAGCAAATAGTGTTGGGATGCCAGGCTGTTTAATCAGCGTTTAAGCAGGTGTTTAATGATGGTGAAACCTATAATGAGTTGCAAAAACAGCACTCACTAAGAATTGAACCCACGACTTGTTTATGAGCTCAAACAGTACAGCCCAACGCTAATCCAACTGAGCCAAGGAGCTCACAGATTATGTGTAATATAGGGTTCATTCAAGCCAGACTCCCGGCGATGGGTTTAATCAACAATAAACGGGCAAGAATAACCACTGATTAAACATGTTTCAAGGACTAAATATCTGTCAAACGTGCAACAAACTAGCGTGTAAATTCGGATTCAAGGTCCACATTCACGGAGTAAAAACGCGGCCACTTGAACGAAGATGATGTGTAGAAGGAAGAAAAACAAAAAGACAAGTCTGTGAGGAGCAAGGTCTACTTTTCGACCGCATAGACAAGAATATTTACATCTCGATCCACCTCATTGTCGAGTAGTGCGTAGCCTCTGGGGGAGACATCATTCCATAGAACTTATATTCAAAGACACAATGCACCGTGGGGAGGATCTATAATCACTGGTGATTGATGATCAACCAGAATGAGATTTCGTCACTCCGGCTGATTGTATTTGGGTTAATTGTATTTGAGGGTGTCCAGGTTGTGTCAACAAATGCTATTTGTAAGAAAATTTTCTTTTACTCATGCTCTCCAGGTCCTGAACGTTGCCAATATTTTACAGCTGTTCCTGAAGATAATGAGACTGATCGATTCACCTCCATTGTGCCAGGTCATGCTTTTCAAAATGCCAGCCATTTGAATGCAGCTCTATTGTGTCAGGTCATGCTTTTCAAATGCCTGCCATTTGAATGCACCTCCATTGCACCAGGTCATGCCTTTCAAAATGGCAGCCATTTGAATGCAGCTCTATTGCATCAGGTCATGGTTTTCAAAATGCCAGCCATTTGAATGCACCTCCATTGCACCAGGCCATGCTTTTCAAAATTCCAGTCATTGGAATGCACCGCCCTTTGAATGCACCTCTATTGTGCCAGGTCATGCTTTTCAAAATGGCAGACATTTGAAAATGAATGCATCTCTATTGCATCAGGCCATGCTTTTCAAAATGGCAGCCATTTGAATGCACCTCTATTGCACCAGTCATGCTTATCAAAATGCCAGCCATTCGAATGCAGGTCTAGTCTAATACACCGCTTTTCAAAATGCCTGCCATTTGAATGCAGCTCTATTGTGTCAGGTCATGCTTTTCAAAATGGCAGCCATTTGAAATTGAATGCATCTCTATTGCATCAGGTCTTGCTTTTCAAAATGCAAGCCATTTGAATGCATCTATTGTGTCAGGTCATGCTTTTCAAAATTCCAGTCATTGGAATGCACCACCCTTTGAATGCACCTCTATTGTGCCAGGTCATGCTTTTCAAAATGGCAGACATTTGAAAATGAATGCATCTCTATTGCATCAGGCCATGCTTTTCAAAATGGCAGCCATTTGAATGCACCTCTATTGCACCAGTCATGCTTATCAAAATGCCAGCCATTCGAATGCAGGTCTAGTCTAATACACCGCTTTTCAAAATGCCTGCCATTTGAATGCAGCTCTATTGTGTCAGGTCATGCTTTTCAAAATGGCAGCCATTTGAAATTGAATGCATCTCTATTGCATCAGGTCTTGCTTTTCAAAATGCAAGCCATTTGAATGCATCTATTGTGTCAGGTCATGCTTTTCAAAATTCCAGCCCTTTGAATGCACCTCTATTGTGTCAGGCCATGCTTTTCAAAATGCCAGCCATTCGAATGCAGGTATATTGCACCGCTTTTCAAAATGCCAGCTATTTGAATGCACCTCTATTGTGTCTGGTCATGCTTTTCAAAATGCCCACCATTTGAATGCACCTCTATTTCGCCAGGTCACGCTTTTCAAAATGGCAGCCATTTGAATGCAGCTCTATTGCGCCAGGTCACGCTTTTCGTTGACAGCATTTTGAAAAGCATGACCTGACACAATAGAGATGCATTCAATTTCAAATGGCTGGCATTCTGAAAAGCATGACCTGACACAATAGAGGTGCATTCAAATGGGAGTGGGCACTGCTCACCCAAATGGGCAATCTATTTGTACATGTTGATTGATGAGGATTCCCTGCCAAATGCTGAATCAAAAATGCCTTCACGTTTTCCAGCCTCCCTCCCTCCTTCTAAACTGAAGTTAAGAGACAAAGTGGATCTGAATGGATAAATCTCGGGATTGTTCGAAGCAGATTTTTTTTCTTTCACTAAATTTCGGATCTCCGACCTCCCAGCAAGACGAGCCGGGTCGGGACAAAAAATCTGCCTCGAACAATCTCAAGATATTTGGCCCAAAATAGGTGCCATGGCCGGCCGGCAGCACCAAAATCGGTGGATCGGGCTAAAAACATGAAGTGCCGGGTCGAGATCACGGTGGTGACTATGTGTGACATTGCGTGACAGAAGGCCTAAAAAGTTGAAATAAAGGACAATGGCTGAGAATTAAATATATAAGGTGTACAGATATGTACTAGGAGTCCCCATGAACATAATTGCCACCCTATCTGAGGGTCCAGGCACTGAATACAAACCAGACTGTACGAACACTTAGTCATCAGCCCATCAAAATGGCATCACTGCCCACTCCCAATTCAAATGGCAGGCATTTTGAAAAGCATGACCTGACACAATAGAGATGCATTCAAATGGCTGGGGGCATTTTGAAAAGTATGACCTGACACAATAGAGCTGCATTCAAGGGGCTGGCATTTTAAAAAGCATAACCTGACACAATAGAGGTGCATTCAAATGGCTGGCATTTTGAAAAGCATGACCTAGCGCAATGGAGGTGCATTCAAATGGCTGGAATTCAGAAAAGCATGGCCTAGTGCAATGGAGGTACGCCCTCGTGTTTGTACCCAGCGTCGATCGCGTCGCCGCTGGGACCCACTGCGTGGGGCCGGAAATAAAAATAAACATATCCGCATCCCCGGGTCGAACCAGGGCCCTCCGAGATGACCAAAAAAATATGGCAATTGAGAAACAGCCAATAGACTAACGAGCTGGCACCAAGTGCTCTTCTCAGACAGCAGACCTTGGGCCGAATATAAAGCTGACAATATTCCGTCAATACCCGGGATATAAATGCCGGGGTCGGAGACGCTCGGGCCCTCGGGACAACCCGGAAACGAGTCGGGCGACAGCCACACTTCTCTCTCTCCTTCCTCCACACATCACGCTCGTCACTGCACACACCACGCTCCTCTTATTTTCTTGCCTCTCATCCACGCCACACACATACATCGCGTGCTGCGTGCTAAATCATGCACACTTTATAGATAGGACTCTGCATGCGTTCGAGCAATGCTGCTCCGCACGTCCGAGCCTCGCTCCGTCTCCGTGTTCATCGACGTTCGAGCATCTGCTCCGTCCTGTACCGCGTACGAGCACCGGCTCCGCACTCGCGGTTCTACCTTGGATACTCTGACTGGTGCATTGTCGCTTATAATCGTGTCTGTGACTTACTATTTCATATCCACCACACTGTCTATGGAGCGCCCTGGCCAGGTACAATCCAGCGCGCCGCGCTGCGCCGCCCCCGAGGTCTTTATTGAATTTTTCGACGTCTCTGGTGCGTTACTTCGTGTGGATCACATCTTAAGCGCACAGCGCTGCTAGTCTCGCTTCCTCACCCTCATGGCACGTTCCGGAGGCGCGTCGCACCCGACGCGCCGCCCACCACCACCGCATCCGCCCTTTGCCCCCTGGCCCGCTTCATATGCGGCCCTCGATACCGCGCAGCAACTCTCCGAGGTCCTGACATTGTAAGCCACATCAAACCATGTGTCTTGCCATGTGTGTCAGTTGCTAACACCCATTGCCCCAGCGCGAACTGCTTGCTGTATGTTCCGTTTACCAGCTCATCATGGGTTGTTATTTATTCTTTCCCTGTAGTGTCCCGGCGTGAGTGCAAGTTGAATCCATGGCTCGGGCCAGCGTAAACGTGTAGATTAGTTTCTTCTAACCCTGTTTTACAGCTCCGGAAAGATGCGTTGAAATGATATCCTTCAGAGTTTACTGACACGCGCTTTACAGCTACGACTACGGCATCAAGACCACCTCCGCGGTTCCTCCCCTTGACCAACCTGCCGGTCGCGACTCCATCCCTCGACGCTCCTAATTCGGCGCCATAGGCTCCCTTGGAACTGCAGTGTTGGGGAAAAGGTGACGGAGAGGTGCCTTAAGAGTATCTGTGTGACTGTAGTAGCCACTTAAATAAATTGGTTCATTCTTGTGTTTGAATCGCAGGAAAGCTGGAAATATATGCTGTGGGGAATATTTTGGATATACTCGTGCCAATATGTAGCTTGTATGTAGCCATAATGTCGAATATTCACCGAATATTGGCTGAGCATATATTTGGTATAAACAGCGCCAAAACAGCGCCAAAACAGTTTGTATTTGCCTTGGAGTTCTCTCTACTATGGGCGGAATTGGCAACAAACGGAGAGCTTGCGGATAGTCGGTTCGTCACTTCACAGGAACAGCTAGTAATTTTCATGTATTGGATGGTTCGCGGGAGTAGCCAGCGTGAATTGCAGGAGAGATTCCAGCGTTCGGGGGACACCATTAGCCGGTGCGTGTTTATAACCCAACCATCTCTGCCATGTATTGATTGAGTGCGACAGTTACGCGGCATACCAGGAGGACAAGTCACGCATTTCAAATGGCAGACCGTTCATTGCCTTCTGGTAAAGGCAATAATGGCTCCGAGGAAAATCTGAACTGCGAGAAACATTCGTATTGACCAGGGCTATCCATTCCTGAAATGCGCGCCTTAGAAAGTAGTTCTGGGACTCCGCAGGAATTCAAATGAACCTAGGACGCAATGCCTCGATTGACGCGGCCTGCGATGCGTATGTGGTTTCTCCCGATGTCATGCGAGCCGGCGAAAACGAAGAATGGGGGATGGACTGTGTACCCCAACGCGGCGTGTTGGTGGTCGGATGTGGCGGGGTCATTGCGGTGTTCTGCTGCTTCTGTCGGTGTCCCCTCTCGGAGTAAGGCCGATTGCGAGCTGCGCGTCAGGTCTCCAATCCATAATAAGGGATGCAATAGCTTTTAGATTCTCGCGAGAGGCTAAGTCCAACTGGACGAACTTGCAAATCAAGTCCGGAGTGACCTTAGCTGCGCGAAGAAATTCCGCTCCATGGTCGGCTCTTTTCTTGAGTTGTGCATCTGGGAGATCGACACGCTTTGACATGAGAGACCGGCCGCCAGTGCGGCATGCCTGTTTCTCCGTGCGCCATTTGTCCAAGGCTGCTACGAGGCGTTCCCGTTGCTCCTCTGGAAGCTGGACCTTGTATTTTACAAGATTTTCGCTCACCTCTTGGTCTAGGCCGGCTTCGCATCGCCTCAACGGACCTCGCATCACGGAAGTCTAGGCGCCTAAACGAACTTAGCCGGAATTAAAACGCAGAGAACATATGGATGTATACAACAAGGAATGGATTGTACGTCAGCCCGCCAACACAGCAAGATCCATTTGACTAGTGCCGGGT
>JARJLF010000782.1:0-134760 GCA_029378395.1 Mycena leptocephala | reverse complement strand
TGGTTACACCAAATCACCCAGTAAAAACGGGGAAATCTAACCAGATCGTCAGTAACCAGGTTTTGACCCGTGTACTGGGTGAATGGGTAAAATGACCCGGTGGACGGGTCACAAAAACCCGGTCCGAGTCTTAAAGTGGAGATAAGGTAGGCGACAGTCACTCCCCACAAGCGGTCACGTGGTGTGTCACGTCACGCGTAACGCGGCAAAAAATCGCGACATGAAAACCAAACATGCTGGAATTCGTTCAATTTCGATGTTTCTGAGGTCAAAATTTTTTT
The DNA here is from genome assembly GCA_029378395.1 of Mycena leptocephala. Taxonomy (NCBI): domain Eukaryota; kingdom Fungi; phylum Basidiomycota; class Agaricomycetes; order Agaricales; family Mycenaceae; genus Mycena; species Mycena leptocephala. Next base: position 134,479 of record JARJLF010000782.1, on the reverse strand, counting down.
AAAGATTACATAAAGGCACTGCCTCCCCAGAATTATGTTAGATCTCAATTGAAGAGGTTGCCAGAAGTCTTCCTGAGACAATTGAGAAGGTAGACAGCAAACGAAAGGCAACTTGAGTTGTTGCGCTAGCCATGCGTTTAGGGCATTATTGCTATATATGGTGCGTGAGAACATTAGATAAGCGGCAAATTTCGAGACAAGAAGAATGCAAACCTTGCCCATTCAGCGAAAGAATCATTTCTGCATTCAAAAAAAATGGGTTGATAAAATGATATACTGCTCTCTCAAAAATACATATTTTCAAAATCTGAAACCAGGGATGTCTCAGGAGGACCTAAATGCATGTTTTCCAGGTCTTACTTTTTGTCCTAATGTTTTGTGGCTTGAGCTTAATCGCTGTCACGCTTTGGTCATGTGACCGCTTGCGGAGAGTGACTGTCGCCTACCTTAGCAGAATACTGGAAGGTAGGAAATCCTTGAACGGTGAACAACTGAATGAATAGAAATACCCCGATGGGGCGCATTGAAGCATAATAATATTTCTGATAATGTTATTGGACCTACAAGTGGGAACCGGCATGCGACATTCGATCAGCGTGCTGTTTATTCGTGTTTGTTCTTTGTCAAAACCAAAATGCGACCCGTTCCTTGTCTATACTCTTCCGGCACTCGTCGGACTGGTCCTCGTCGTCGGAATAGTGTACAGTCTCGGCATCGTCGTTGTCCTCCTCCTCCTCCGCATCGGAGTCCGCCGTGCCCCCGCGCTCGGCGTGGAGCCAGTTCACGTGCCATTCCCCGAGAAACACTTTGATTTCCGCGGGCAGGCCTAATGTTGCCGCGACTTCCGACTTGGCCCTCCGAAGTCGACTTGGAAAGTCAGATTGAGTGGAGTCAAGCCGAGTTGTTTGATGACGCCCCGCATAGAATGCCTTTTCGAAATTGGCCGAGTATAGATTCAATTTTTACAGGATGTTCGTACCCGATCTCTTGCATGAGGTGGAGCTGGGAGGGTGGAAGTCCCTATTTGCCCACCTGGTCCGTATTCTGCAGGCTGAGGGTGAGCATCTCGTCGACGAGTTAGATGCACGGTATGTATTCAATTTTATCTCAATTTCTCTGTGTGTTTCTTAACGGAATTCAGATTCCGCAAGGTCCCGACATTCGGACGGAGTACCATTCGTCGCTTCCATGCCAATGTTTCCGAAATGAAGAAAATGGCGGCGCGGGACTTTGAGGACATTCTTCAGGTCTGTTTCCAACACAAAGGTGGGGGAGGCGTGTCAAATACTTGGCACTCTGATAATTGGCGGCAATTGGCAGATAATTATCAAAAGGTGTTTTTCCTGATGTATTCATGCTAGCTCGCCACTAGACTCGTCACCAGTCTGCCTGCAAAATGTGGCGAGCACGTTGCCGCAGGCAGACTAGTATTTCTCGGACCTGTCAATTGGGCTGAGCGTGGAGTTTGAAATTTTGGCGGGTGCCGATCAACGGCATCAAAGTGGCTATGCTATGTCATCAATTCTCGAATAAATTTGAGCATTCAGAACACACCACATACACACTTACTGAAAATTCTGAACAGACACTTTTTAAAGGTCATGGTAGTCAGACTGTGCTGTCTCTTTGAAATTTTCACAACTGAGTGAAAATGGGGCCAGAGCGAGAGAAAAGGAAAATTTTCAAACTCCGCGCTCAGCCCAATTGGATCAAACGAGAAATACCAGTCTGCCTGCCGCAACGTGCTCGCCACATTTGTTGCCCATCGCAGGCAGACTGGTGACGAGTCTAGCTTGCCACAAGCCTCATCCATGCACACCGGGAGCAAATTTTTCGATGATGACGAGTCGAAGTCAGACAATCTTATCACACAGCCACTAGACTGCGCTCTGAAACTGTCCCAAAGCTGTGCGAGAGCTTTCGGGAATTGGAGAAACCGCTAGATCGAAGGCCGGCGGTTACGTAACATCGCTTATGTCATTGAGCGGAAGTTAAAAATGGGGGTAAACACCAGCAACAGTAGTTTGGAAGACGATTGAGCGACAATAGGGCACACCAGTGAAGTTATCACGGCTCTCACTTATTCAACGAGGTCTCATCTCGGCAACAAGAGTCTCTGTTTGATACTTTGAATTTGCCCGCAGCATGGAGGACTAGATGATTTTCTTGAAATCGTGTATTGAACCATATTGTTGTTGCTGTTGACTCTCGGACGAGCATTACCTGGCATCACGCAAGGACTCCAGAGCCATAAAACACCAAAGCACAGTAACGAGGAATGAAACTTAACATTTAACAGCGGACGGAAAGAATAAATGCCGCCGTCAATGCCGCCCGTCAGGTTGCCGGTGTCGCGAATTCCCGAACTTCCTGGGCTGTGCACTGGGACAACTTCAGGGAGCAGTCTAGTTGCTGTGCGTTGGCCGCCAAGCGCCGGTTCCGGGTGATGCCGGAGGGGTTTCTCATTAGAATTTTCAAAGATATCTCTGACAGTCGGGGTTTCTCAGAGAAACCGGGTTTCCCATTAGAATTATTCTACGGACGTCTATGGGAGACGCGAGCGTGTTCGATTTGGTTGATAGGTATGCCATTCAGCTGAATATCCTCGGGATGATGAGCCAGGATGAAGTCCGACATAAACAGATTCCAAAGGTGAGGTGAGCCGGGATCCCCAGTTAATATACCAAGCAGTGACCTAAATTCCGGTGCGTATTGGCTGTCCAGTCGGAAACCTGTCGTAAAGGCACTTCAACCATTCTATCACGGGGCCCGAGATACCGAGTTTCGCCAGTTTGACCCACAGCGTCGATCTGTCCGTCCACGGGAATGCGTTTTTCAACTGCAGATATGAAACATACAAACGCCTGGGTCTTGTCGAGAGACACAGCAGCACGAAAGCACTGACATTTATGCGGAGATGAGATTTGGGGATTGCACCGATGTCCTCAGCCCCCTCTTCCATTGAATTTCATTTGAATTCCAAGCCTCCATTACTACTATATTGGGAAAACTGCTGTGAGCTTTGCACCGAACATAGGCTAACGACTCCTTATTTTCCCCCAAGAAAATGGCCGTTGTAAATCCTTCGGCTAAACCAACTCTTCAGCGCGCGGCACACCGGGAGATGGGCAAAGACTGATAGGGAGGCACGCTGGCCCCTCAGCATCGACGCAGGTTGCACAGGCCAGGTCGAAAGTCGATCCCCAGCCCATTCCGAGTGTGCCGCCGCGTCCAAGATGACTGTCGCGTTGGAATTATAATATTGTTACCAAATAAGTAAAATGAAATGAAATCAGGTAAGAAAAGTGCATCTAAAAAGAGTCAAGTAATATAAATGCGCCCATACCGTGTTCCAACTCGTTTGGAAGCAAATACGCACGGAGGATGACAATATGAAACTTGAATGGCTTCGTGGTGCACAGCGATTTCTCATATTATTGCAGCTGAGAACGCATCTGGACGGTGGAAATGACTAAATCAGGATTCAAAAGTGGAATCAAGTCAACCTACCAGAAGATTTGTATACCTTGTGTCGCCATCGATCCCTATACATATCTTCTTGGGGCTCTCGGCTCAATGCCGGGAGTCGCCGTTTCGCTAATCTCCTCGCTCATTCGTGAGTACGTCGGAATTAGACGGAATGCTGCTCTGCCGAACAAATCTGCCAGAAATGTGGACGCACCGGAAGAGCCTCTACAGACAAACTCATCCGTGGTCAATGATGATTCCGCTTTCCGAAATGCTTTTTTTACCCCAGACGAGGACCCTGGATGTGCATTACTGAAGATAAGTCAAGCTACTCTTCTGCACCGACGAACGCGACGAGGCGGTTGATAGTGCGTTTGATGCTTTCAATGCGGTCTCGCCTGCCAAAAAAACCCGGAAGTAACGGCACTGCATTATGTACCCGTTCTTCGCTGCAGAATTTGACGAAGTCTCCTCCCTCATTTGATACTTGCACTCATTTTTCTCGATACCATCTAAAATAAATTGCATTTTAATGTCTGAACTTTCCACTTCACGGTAGCGGGCCCTGCCGCTCGTCGGCCCTACCCGCTTTATTTAATGATTCGTGTCTTCGTATACAGCCACCGGGTAGCGGGCCGTGCTGCTCGTCGGCCTTACCAGCTTTATGCTATAATTTTATTTGCACAGTGGGCATACCAGTTGCAAGGGGTTCGATGAAGGCCATCAAGGCTCATTTTCCGGCGGACCGACTACCAGCATGGGCGCCGCCTTGTAGACTTTGAGTACATTGAATGCTAATTTTTCCGGGATGAGTGATTGGTTCAATCAGCTTGAGTGATTCCAGTCAATCAAGCTGATGGTAATTTTCGCTCGGGTTGATAGTAGATTTCACTCGAGTTGAGGGTCAATAGAAATATATTATTGGTACATAAATACAGTGTATTGCAACTACTCCAAACCGGGACTCCCCGTATCGGTGGTCAGTGCAATTCACGTGAGCAATTGAAACACATGAAACCTGGCGCGACAGCTCAAGGTTTAACGTTTAGGGGTTAGGGGTGATGCGGCATGATTACACATTACTCACGACGTCGGACGCCCATTCCACCAAATTCCTGTGGACCTGGGCGCGGAGCACAGAATCAACCTCAAGGCTCGGATACAAACATGCTTAGCACTTGGGTAAGCATGGACACACCGTAGGAGCTCGACCCGAGGCAATCCACATCTCATTGTTGCCTCATAGCTTGCCCAGAAACGCTTTGATCCCGACTCCGAGGTGCATGATGTACGTTCGACTAGCTGGGTGGGCCGAGCAGCACGTTCTGGAGGTTGGGGCGAGGGAAATCTCCACTTTCGAGATGGGTCCAATGGTCGGGGTGATTTTGGTAAACTTTGCCGATTTGCCGATGGTTACGAGTACTTATGTAATCGTACTTTTAATCTGCGAGATGCAGTTTTTGAGAGCTCGATTTTTACTTGTCGCACTTTTCCTGACAACGGGCAATAGTGGCTGTGTTGAAGGCTTTTTAACTTGTTCCATTAGATTCAGAACTAATGGAATCTGGAGACTCGACAATTTATTTATCCGCCCCCTACTGGACCACGCCACTGCTTTCGCCCGACCCGAAAGGCTTGTTGCGGCCACGGACAGAACAAAAAGACTGCACCCACTGGCTTCCTCACCACGGAAGTCCTGGTGGGAATGTTCGTGCGTTTTTCGCGACAATCAGATACACGGCCATATGCATGGTCCAAACTTGTGCCTTTCAGCCGACCCGAATCCTTGAAGATTTTATGTGTTACAGTGGTGCTCTAAATAAGTGCCGAGCCCCGGTTTGAGGTCATTTCATGGTCGAATTCCTTCAAACAAAATTGTAGCATGAACATTCAGTGGTTCTAAGCTTGTTTGCCTCAAAAAAACCATACCATACCTGCTTCAATGTCGTGGAATAAAAATATTTGGGGTATTCTGAAAAATCAACTCTGTAGACTGGCTTGCTATCTGAAATCGGTCATTACGGCATGAAAGTACTTGAAAAATGAAGGATACTGACATTTTAGTTGACTTGATTTGATACTCATTTGAGCTCACAATGGGCACTGCAAATCAGTCACTTTTGCTTTTTTGGGAGCATTTTTGTCCATTTTCGCCCAAAGTGGTGAACTTGGAAGCCTCCGTGTGAGCTCAAATCAGTATCAAGTCAAGTCAACTAAAATGTTAGTATACTTTATTTTTCAAGTACTTTCATGCTGTAATGACCGATTTTCGATAGCAAGCCAGTCTACAAAGCCGATTTTTCAGAATACCCCAAATATTTTTATTCCGCGACATTGAAGTAGGTATGGTATGGTTTTTTTGATGCAAACAAGCTTAGAACTACTGAATGTTCATGCTACAATTTAGTTTGAAAGAATTCGACCATGAAATGACCTCAAACCGGGGCTCGGCATTTATTTAGAGCACCACTGTATGAGCCATTATGCATTATGAGCTTATGCATTATGACTGAGGAGCGCCTCTGCATAGCGTGGAACAGCAAGTAACAGCTTCACTTGCTCATCGGAGTGATTCGTGCGTCCTTCACGTTTCTCAGCCAAACCTTCTTTGTTTATCTTCTCCTTCTGGTTATAGTAAGGTACTTGTACAGTGCGAAAACAAACGGTTGGAGCCTTAGTCCGATCTTTGGTCGGTCCAAACAACTAAGACTAAATAAGGCCTTAACATGTTTTCATCCTGTTGTTAAGGGCTACCATTAGTCTTAACTTAAGCCCTTAACATGTTAAGGCCTTAACCCTTAAGTGCAACACTGCCCTTGCACGACACGCTGACGACATCCCACACGCGTGTCTCGCTTGTGAGCCACGCACTCTCTGAGACACACACACCCTGTCTTGCCCGATGATGTACACACGGTGCGCTTCTTTCATGCATTCTCCCACCACAGACTCTGACGTCCTCAGCTCCCGTGAAATGCCGCTGACTGCCGAGGAACTCTGCGTTCCCATTGATCGCCCGTCTGACGAGGTGCTGGCGCTCATCTTCAAGGTGGCGGCAGATTTACCACTTGCGCGTAATGAGTCTCCGGTGCCCTTGACGATTTCTAGCGTTAGCCACCGCTGGCGAGCAGTCTCCCTTTCATGTCCCGAGGTGTGGACAACCATCCACATAGCGGGACGCCGGTCCCTACCCACCCCTACCTCGAGAGGTCAAAGCCACTCCGATTCCGACTCAGCGTCAACACAGAACATCAGTCTCGACCTCCGGATACTGCCCGAATAGTGGAGATGCTTCTACCCCATCTTCATCGCTGCTCGACTCTCGCCCTGTGCATCAGCGACGACGATATGCGTATATGGAACAAAATCCTACGTCGGCAGCAAAAATTACATACACTCCGAATCCTGAATGTCACCATCCATTCTTATGCGCCGGACGAGCTCTGGGGACCGCCCGAGTCACTGTTTCATTTCACGGCCCTTTGCACCGGAATACGGTCACTGCGGCTCTCGATGGGTCCCACCCTGCACCTCCACGAGAAGCTGAACGCACTTCAGCTCACGGCACTCGACGTGCGTTGTACGTGGGATGGCGTGTTCCTGCGGCACGTCTGCCACCATTCACACGTCCTCGACACCCTCGTCCTGCGCGACTACTCCGCGTGTGTGTTCGACGGCGCGGCCCACGCCTGTCTCCCGTCGCTCATGTCCCTTGTGCTTGAGTTCCGCGACGGCGCACTCGCCGAGGGACTCATCAATCTCGCACTGTTCCTGGACCTTCCCAATCTTGGGCGCTTGACCGTCAAGGGTAGCGGCACGCCGGGTGTCGGGCATCCACTACGCCACTGGCAGGGATTACGGCCCTTCCCCAGTCTGCTGACGCTGCGGCTGGAGAACACCGTGTTCCAGCGACCACTGGACGCGGCCATCTTAGGGACCCTCAGCGCCAATATCACGCACTTGCAGCTGAGGAATATGCACCGGGGTCCGTTGAACGATGCAGAAATCCTCGCGGGATATGCGAATCTCGCCGTCATCGAGATTGCCCGCGGGACACAGGTCCGCCTCCCAGACATGCTGTGCAATATGGTTAGCATGCGCCACATTTCCGCGCAGACGGACCAGTCCTCTGGGTGCCTTTTCCGGGTCACAGAAAATACAGAAGAAAATCATAAAAGCCATTCAACGAGAGTTGTAATATTTGTGCAATGCACTGGGCACACATCCCTAATAATCCAACATCGTTTGGGCGCAATATCGAATTTTTTGACACCAGTCACGCCAAGTTGGAGGGTCTGTCGAATTGTCGAATTGGTTCAAATGGTCACGCGTCACACCCCCTGTCGATTTGAACGTAATGATACGGTATGCTGATCAATTCCTACCTTTGAACCATGGAAAAATATACAGGGGATAACGCGCTACAGCGGCCGCAAAGTTGCGAATTTCGTCATTTTCGGCGGTTGAACCCATTTTGGCCGTTTTGAACGATTTTGTGGGCCCTGTAGGAGGTTATCCCCTGTACTCGTCATCACAAAAAGTAACCGGACATTAGCTTGCACAGCCATATCACCTAGATATTATGTACTCTTGTGTACAGATTATGAATCTACTGGTAATTTGGCATAGGTTTTGATATTCAAACTCAAGCTAGGGGGTTCTGCACTTAGCACAGAATTAAATTAAGGAAATAGTCAAGAAATACAAATATTTTCCCTTTCACAACTGTTCAGACCACGCTTCTCAGAACTTTTGGGCATCCAAAATAGTGTTACATATCCAAGAATATACACACAAGATCTTGGAAAAAACAGCCTATCCTACAGTGCTGCAGAAAAGAATTAATCAAGAGAGAAATTACACCCTTGATGGAAAACAATTGATTTATTTCAGATTTTAACACAAATCAGGAAGAATGGCCTGTTTTCTGTGGTATATAGGATCAAGGGATACTGTATTGAAGTTTCGGAGCACAAAATTTCCCAGAGCAACCCCATTCTTTGAGGAGAACATGCTGTCCGGTCACTTTTTGTGATGATGAGTATATTCTGCCATGGTTCAACTTGGGGATTTGAACGGGACATCTCATACTACCAGCCGGGTGATTTAGACTACCCCCAAAAACAACATCCTTTGGTTGAGCCAAAAAACACGAATTTCTGTATTTGGCCGATTCTGATGGCGCATCAACCATTCTGATCCCATCAATGTCGTGGAAATGTGGGCGTCGACTTTCTGAACAATGTGGTAACTTAGTTTGTGTTGAAATCTTCCTTCGTCGTCGAGTAATGCTCAAAAAACCTATCGGACATTCTTTTTGTCCACTTAGTGTACAAGAAGCGAGGTAAAATGTCAGAGCGAAGAGTGACGGGGACCTCCGTGGCTTCATCTTGCGATAAATCGGTGAGTCTAATAAATTCAAAATTCAGGTCGCAATAATCTTACTTGAACCCAGGTCCTTGGGTTTGGCACCCCTCTTACATGAGTCGTCAATCTCGATGCAATTTGTTTTTTATTCAGAGAGTGGACATGGATTCGGGCAGGGTGAAAGTGACGCTTTGACGTTGCATTGACGCTGAACTGACGTTGTGACGTTTTCGGATTGACGCAGATCGGCGCTTGATTGACGCATACTGTCACTGTCACGCTGGCTAGTCATATTATGGTATTCCGCATTGAGGCTGATTGAGGCACACATCCAGTCCTGCATCCATACATTGCAATTTCACCGCAATGAGGTATGTTCTGGTGCCCTGCACAGTCCTAGGGGCCCTCAATGCCCCGGAGTCCGAACGCCGGAGCATGGTAGCTGCCAGGCAGAGTAAATCTTGCTCCTCACAATTCCACCAGTGTCATAATACTCCGTTCCGTGCATGTCGTTAGCGCACACCACCTACAACTCACTTTACCTTTACCTGACCTCTGATCGCCCTGAGATGCCATCTAACACTTTTTGTGAAGACTTTTCTTTTTTGACAGATGTCAGAATCCCAATCGAAGCTCCGCTGAATTTCAATCGAAACTCCTCTGAATTTGGCTCGGAACCGGGCTCAAACCTGATGGGAATCATAAAGATAAATTCATCTTACAAGACTGTGAGTGGAACCGCGGAAGATTGTACTGTAAGTGGATGTTTCTTTGGTTCAAAGTTTGGTTCAAGCCAAGTACATGACGAAGGTAAGATGGCACTCTTTTTTCACCTCTTTCCGGTAGACGTCCTATTCTAAGCTCGCGGCTGGACAATTTTTTTGAATGCACAGCCTTTCAGTTCGGGACGCGAGGCGATGGAACCAATACAACCTGATTTGAGAACCAGCTAAGAATTGAGGCAATTGTTTTGGTTGCGCTTAAATGAACAGTACATACAGACTGACCATTATCGCAGAATTCCTTGCGGATAAAATGAGTTTGAGCCATGGACCTTTGCATGTTGTTCAGATAGCAAATTGTTGAAAGTGTAATGCCAGACAGCCGGTATGTGCGCGTTTTCCTAGTATTACTTGGTCGCTGAATTTTACAGAGCCCATAATTCAAGTTCTTTGATGGTTGCAGCTCCTGCTTTTGAGACACAATTTTTTTTCGCGTTATGACTAGTTCCTGAGAATATTGGTAAGTGGTGTCATCCATGATCCCCGGGTTGGGATCATTAGAGCTCCATCATCATAGTGAAATGCAGTTATCATTGGATGTGTCGGTCGACATCAATGTGCGACTGACGCACGGGTGGTTGTACATTGAGGCAGAGCAGCGCACCTAATGACGCAGACCAGTCCACACAGGCTTTGGAATTGATATAAGCACATCCTAAGCCTATATCCACATACCGAAACTGCGATGACACAGTTTGGTAGCTGGAAGTCTTTGCCATTTTCGAGTTGACTTCAGGATTCAACCTTCAAGTCAATAATCCAACGTCCACTCATACGGCGGCGTCTGTTGCTGGTTATTGGTGCAGAGTACGATGCCTGCCTCGCCTGAAAAAAAGAGCTACTGTGTCAGTGACACATTTTCATTGATGTTCTCCTTCAACTCTACCATTTACAGTTGTCCCGCCACCACCACCGCCGTCTGCCCATTGCCGATTTCTCCCCAGCCCCAACACCCCGTCACTCAGACAGCACCTATCTACATCCCACCAGCTTGATTGCAGGCACCATAGCCAACACTGGGATTTGCCCGGTGCTATGTCCCCGATTAAGAGCGAGTGTACGTCTCAAGTCCATCCTTTCCAGTTCAACTTACGCTTTTGTCAACATATTGGGTCCACCTGAGTAGCTATCAAGATTTATGTCTAGCTTGCTTACAGTTAATGGGCTGCTGGCTGTCTTACAAATACTGGCGTGTATATCTGATCAATTAAATTCATTGTTTCGGCCAACACCCTTGATCAGAGTGTCGGGCATGGTTTGGCTGGATGCACGATTGATGTTGGCCCTCATACGCTTTGGTAGAGTATGGATTAGGCTCAAAATCGAACTCTCATCCTGGTAATTTGAACGGAATTGATACTATTTCTGGCAAGTTCCACTTCCACCATTGGAAGCTTCTGGGGCTGCCAGACAAAAATCATCGGAAATTATAATGATGGCCTTGTAGATCAAAGTATTCTCTTGTCCTGATTCCAGAATGAACATGACTGGGGTAATTTTGCGGACGATCCACTCCAGACACTTTTTCCAACCAGGTGACTATTTGCCGAGTATCTTGGTTAGGGTGGATGTAACCCTGTTGCGGCTGTTATCAGGCATTACTGGAGCACCAGTGGAGCTGTTTGCAATGGTAATCTCAGATTTTATATCTGAAGATGCGTCGGTCAACGTCAATCTACAATTGACGCACAGTGGCTGTGCACTGACGCAGAACGGCGCACCATCGATATTGGCTGGGTTGGCTGGGGTACACAATGGTGAAGTCCAGATTCAACCTAAACTCGAGGTCCTCGGATGATGAGCATTCAAATTCGGGAGGCTGAACCAAAATGATACCATTAGAGAGGCTGTGACTCGGCAGTGGGGGTTGAACTGTGGAAGATTTTTTTGGTGGCTGCCGAACAAAAATTTATATGGCATTTGTATGATACCCTCTCGGATTGATCTCTGTATAGACTCTAGGATAGTTATGAGTAACACCCCTCGGGAGTCTGGGGTACTTTAGCGGTATATCCAGTCCGGACACCATTTCCAACCACATGCCTATTTTCTGATATGGTTTGGTTGCGGTGAGTACTAGGCCTTACTAGAGCATCATTAGAGTCGTTCACAACATTTACCTCAATATTCATCTGTGGATGCGTCACTCAACGTCGATGTACGGTTGACGAAGGGTGGCTGTGCATTGACGCAGAGCAGCGCACGGACTGACGCAGAGCGGCGCAAACAGTTATAAAGTGTGCATTTTCACTCTTGAGGCTAGCTTTGACTCATAAGGGAAGTATTTGAGTCGTCTGATCCCTGAGAAGTTCAAAAAAACAAAACATTCGTGGAAGGCTGATGCAAGTTGCAACGCTGGTTCAACCTCTAGAAGCAATATTTGAAACTGTGTCAATATGCAAGTGATAGAGGCGCAAAATTTTCCTACGTAATTTGAATAGAACTCTTGCGAGATACCAGTAGTGCAGTACAGTTTTGAAACAAACAGGAGGGAACGATCGCATTGAACACAACGTTGACAGCCTAGGAAGTGCGTAGCCGTTGGCAGCTAAACACATTGAGTGAGAGATAGAGGGGGTAAGAGATCACACAATTGAGTCTGAATATTAGAAAGATATCTTCCATAGTGATGTTGCAGGCTAGACAGTGCGACGTTGAGCGACGCAATATCGGCGCATACAAAGTTACAATTGACGTTGAGGTGACGCGGACCGGTCACACTGACGTTGTGTCACGGCGCAAGACCGGCGCAGACCGACGCATACCAGAAGTGCAACTGATGCTGCGAGGCGCAGAGTTGACGGGGACTGGCGCCGAATTGACGCTGAAATTTGACGCATGCGTCAGTTGCGGCGCTTGTGACGCAGTCACACTGACGCATGACTGACGCTAACTGACGTTGCATGGAATCTAGTCAAAGGTTTTTGACGGCCTCAACGGTGACTATCTGTATGTTTTTTTGCTGTAAACAATGTACTAAGAACCCTACTAGATGCCCCCGGGATATCAGGCCTCAGGGACGGCGGCAAATGTAAGTTCAAACATTGACGCAAATCAAACTGACGCAGACTGACGTTGCATGCGTCAAACGTCAGTGCTGCGTCAAAATCTCCTTGCCCCATGGATTCTCATGATGTTCTGATGCCTTTGTTGAAGTGAAAAGTGGGGAGGGCGAGATTAGCGGCAGAGGTAGGAGAAGATTGCAATAACACTGTTGGTAAGAAGGCTGCTTTAGAGCAATCAGATGCTCTAGCAGGATTGTACAGTGAGCTTATATACTACAGGCATGTAACTAGAACATTCTACGAGTATCTACTTGAACTGTCCGTGTTACTAATCTCTTATCAATCTGATTACCGATGGCCGAGCTGCCTTACTAATTAATTCCCAACAGCCTTGAACAATATACCTTCGTCTTAGTGTGTACATTGGTTACATCACATAGTTGATCATACGAGGCACCTCTAGGATACTGTATAATACATGGGTGCAGTTATCACATTCCAATCTCTCGGAGTATTGCGATTGCAGTGGACTGCTATGTCGATAGCCGTTACTTACTATTTGGAAACTAGTGATTGCTTGGTGATTGCTCTTGACGGTGATCGGAATCTCTTTTGCCCGCAGAACCATACCTCTGCCTCTGAATGGATACGCATTTGCTCCCAATTATATTCTCCGATTTGTGTCATGGGCTCTCGGGTAGATATTGGATGTATTGTCAATTTTGTGTTTCTTGTCCCATCCTCAGTATCTTCAATGGACCTGAGAACTAAATACCATATCTTGACTGACTTGCTCTGCTCTTCCCAAAACTGCCCCGAATCCGAAGAACTGACGAGAAATTTGAAGGTTTTCACGTTTTTCACCGTTTTGTTCAAACCACGGTTCCTACCAGATGTAGGACCATTTCAACTATGCGTAGGACAATCTGGTTCGAGTTTCTCTGCCTGAAAAATGACCGGGATGTTGAAAACTAGCGAATAAATTCTTGGGGAAAACTGGTGGTTTTCTGGTTTCTCACTGTTTCCTAAACTTAGGATTTCAACCTTTCGTAGACAGAAGGGACAATGCGGCCTTGTCGATGGAGACACAGAAAATTGCACGACTTGATTTCGCCAGTGGTTAAATTTTGTGTGGGTCTCCCTGAGCACTCATTCCATGCCCACGAACCTGATTACAACCAGAAATCCATACCCATTCCACTTCTGAGTGAGGACAAAGCAAAATACGCTTGAAGTTGAACACGATGATCACATGACCAAAATCACCGAACACCGAATTGATTAATGTTCTTACTCATCTTTGTGAGCGCGTACCAGGGTGGCATTGACCAATCCGGCCAACGTGTCTGCCATGCGGAGAGACAACTCGTCGGTGGCCAATGCCAGCAGCTATATAAAACGTCAGCCGAGACCACTGTCTGTGGGAGCAAAATTTACTTGGGCGAGCGGGATGATAGCAATAAAACCCGTTGTTAAATCGGTGTTAGAGATTGTGACTAAAGGGAGAGCAGGCAACGCACTGGCAAAGATGGAAGCATAGTTGTCTGGGTGCGTCCAATGGAGCGCCCACTAGAGAAACGATAAACGGGCGGTGGAACAAAGGGGACATGGGACATACACAGACGGGGATACAGCAAAGAAAGATATTGATCCCTGTGAGATATAAGTATGAAGTGGCGTTGGCTGCGGGGTGAAACTTACAGGAGTAGAACACGATGGCGAGCAAGCTTGCCTTGAAGCCGGGGACGGGGCCGACTTTCTCTGCGGGCTTGCGGAGAGAGCGGAAGAAGGCGGGAATGGTGGAGCAGAAGAAGTTGGGGATGGTTATGAGGATAAAGTTGGGGACGGTTATGAGGAAAAACGCGGGAACAGTGGCACCTCGTTCTTTTCTGTCCAACTGCTGAGTACAAGACCTGACAGGGGACCTCTCAGACTTGGTAGACTCGACTGATGTAGGAGAAAGATCGTTGCTCATGATAGATGCCAGAAGTTTGGGAGAGGGTGTGTGTTTGTGGAATGGAGCCTATAAGTATAAGGAAAGCTCCGGCTGTGCATGGCTGTGCGTGCAGGGTCGTGTGGCCCTATTTGTTCTATCACGTTGTTCCGACACTGCCCGCTGGCTGTCAGGGAAGTGCGAATATGACGGTATTTGTTGTAGATTTAGCCGAAAGCTGTATTGCGCTGTTAAGATAGGCGCCATGCCAAGAGGTGTTCACCGGAAGATCCCGAGACACAGCCTCAGGAGGGAGGGAGGGCCTCGGTCACCTTATTTCACTTTTTGGAATTTGTTCAGAAGGCTCTGAAAATGCTTTTGAGAAGGTCGAAAAAAACATTTTTTGGCGGTGCATTGTTGATAGAAAGGTCAAGAATTGTGTCGAGAACAGAGAGAATCAGGCCAAAACATCGCACATTATCGTTGATGTGTGCTAGATTGGGGCCAAAAACTTTTGGCAGCTATTTTACCGAGGAAATTATCCGATTTGGTGTGGCTGTGCTCGGCTAAGAGGGAGGGAGGGGGTCGGACGGTCTTTTCCGACCCTGTGTAGGAAATTTTACGGACGAACACCTCTTGCGCCATGCACTCCCTACGAGCGCCCACGTGATCAACACGTGACAGCGCCAAGGCTCCGGCCACAGACCATTATGACACAAAGTAAAACCGAAAAACAGTGTATTTAAGTCCCTTGAGAGAATTGTAAAATACCTATTTTTGGTCGAGCAGTATAAGATTTTTATGACCCATTTTTTTTTCTCAAGTGCAAAAATGATTATTTCTGTGATTGGGCATGGTAGGTAGGTAGGTAGGTATCATCACACGGCACGGTCCGAATCACGAACGCCGGTTCCAGGGATTTTCCCGGTGTACAAGCAAGCGGTAAATACACCATCGCCCCTGGACTCCTTCCTGCCATCTAAACCAAGCTCGCAGACCCCACAGGTTTCCCCATGCCCCACGGTAGAGCCTAGACAACAGAACGAAGCATAAATATTCCTGGAATTAGCCTATCAGTTATCTCGTCTACGATACACATGTGTCGCGTAGAAAATTTCAAGGACATCATGCACAAATTTCGTACGATTGTCGAGCGCTCATATATAATGGCCTTTAAAAGTCTATCGCATTGAGCTCGACAATTTTCCTACCCAGTTTTGGCACAGCGCGAAGTATCTTTTCCAGAAACACATTGCGTAGATTGACAACTTGAGGACAGGCTTGACACTCAAGCAGTGCATGTTCCGGGCTTTCAACTTTGGCTATGCAAAAACGGCAGAGGCGTTCGTCTCTGGGAACGGGTTGGAGTGCATGATCCGTGTGCCGCAGTTTTTCCAAGGCAAGTTGATGGGTGGACAGCAAGATTGAAGTCAGAGCTTCCCGGTGTTCTTGTGTCTTGATAGACCGGTGACCGTCTGTCTATGATTCCTGTCGATAGACAGACCGGTCGATCGGAGTTTAAAATGCCATAACGCGCGAGTTACCATAAAAGGCTATTTGTAAGCAGAATTTTGGCGGGGCGGAGCCGTAGCCTAACAACAGCAAAGATCCATCAAAGTTTAGAAATATTGTCTGTGAGATGAGCACTGCGTATTTTCTGCTCGGATAAGCTCCCAAAACCTTTATATATTGTCTAGACACTGCCTATGTCATAATTTAAAGGGTTTATAATAATTGGATTGAAGGCGGGCATTGCTGACTAATTAGCCTTTTATAGTAACTCGCGCGTATCGGCAATTCAAACTCCGATCGACCAGCCTGTCTACCGACACATATTCTTTCGGTACGACAGGCTGGACTCGAGCCTAGTGTCTTGACCATGAATAGATAATGCCTTAGATATAAGTCTTTTGAGCAGGCGGCTTGTCCTTTTGAAATTCACGGCGACCGTGTAGTAGGTAGAGTTTAACTGACGAGTCGACTTCATGCTGTAGCCATCCAAGCGCTCGCGCTTCAACATCCTTCCGATATGCTTCAACGGTTTTTTCGGTTGCGGACGCGAAGTCTAAAGGGGGGCAAGCGAATGGAAGTTTGGATGCCGCAATTAGTACATCTCCAGCCCATGATTTTTTCTTCTTGGCAGCTAGTTCAATGGAACTAATTAAACATGTTCGCGCCAGATGAGAAAGTGAGAGGGATAGGAGATATTGCAGATAACCCAGCAAGAGGATGAATCGACGTATTCGAAGCGGCATAATACCAGTCTCGGTGAAGAGCGGTGCGAGCATGGAATGGGAATGGACATTCAATATTTGTCTAAGGAAGTCGATCTGAATTGCGCAGAGTTCTTTGACATGAATGTCTTCGCTGTCTGGGCAGACCTCGCAGCCGTGGATGAGGTGACAATCCACTCGTGCCATATATAAGGTCTTGAGCTCCTTTGGCGTCAAGCGACCCGTCGAGTCTTCAATTCCCATGATCCTGTGCGCGCAGTACCGCGCTGTGCTTGCTTTATCTTGTAGTGTCTTCAACATATTTCTAGTGTCTGTTCTAAAGAGCATGCCAACATATTTTTCCCGAGTTTTGACGGTCAGAGTGGTTTCTCCCAGTTTGAACACAAGGTTTACCGGTGTGGGCCCGAATATCATGACGATCGTCTTGACCATGTTTACGACGATAAAGTTCCGTGAGCACCACACATTGAGTGCGTTCAGTCTGCGCTGCAGTCCCTTGGCCGACAGCGAGATGAGGAGAATATCATCGGCTTGGGCCAAGATTGCAATTCTAATACCAGATAGGATTGGGTCATCAACGTCTTCAAGCATAATAAGGTCGGCCATGAAGAGGTTCCAAAGGACAGGAGATGCAGGATCACCGGTGAGTAGCCCAATGAATGCTTTGAACTCGGCAGAGTTACGATCTCCGTGCCGGACGTAGTATTCCATTTTCTGGTATAGCATGCGCAGCCAGTCAAATAACGCGGCTCCCATTCCCATGTTCAGGAGTTTCAACCACAGTGTTGGATGATCCGTTGAAGGGAAAGCATTTGTTGCGTCTACTGCTGCAACAAAGACCGTGAGGTTTTGGCCCGTGCCCATTCTTTTATGCAACGAAGGATGAAGGGGTTATTATTGGTGCGATACCCCTCTCTGAATCCGTTCTGATAGCCAGGTATGAGCCCGTATGCATTTGCCCAGTCCGTGATGCGTTTGTGTATTAGTAGAGTCAACACTTTCAGCAGGCAGCTTTCCAGAGCAATTATCCGGTAGCTGTCAGGGTCTGCACCGTCTTTCCCTTTCTTCAGGAAACCAATTATGACCGATTTAAACCAAATCGAGGGCCCGTCTCTTTTGCGTGTGCATTCGTTGCACAAGAAAAGGAGATCACTATTCGGGATGTCCAAGATTTCTGTGTAGTGGATTGCATCTTCACCAGAGGCGCTGCCCAGTCCCTTTCGTAGATGATCCTTCAGCCATTCCATATCTTTTTCCGTCCACTTTGCAGAGAAGAATTGCTCCGGGGTGGGATCGGCGGTTGTGTCCGGAATTGCACCAGCAATCAAGCGGTTGATTTTATGCTGAGATGCATCAAAGGAGTCTGGGAGGGTTGCAGGGGGGTTGAGGCATCTTTCGAAGACCTCTTTGAGGCTTCAACAGTTACCGAGATAGGATTTGGAGCGGGATCTATGAGCCGTTTGACTTCTTTCCAGAATTCGCCAGCTGATGGGCTTCCATGATATGTTTGCGGTTTCTCTCTCGCATTTCGTGTAAGCGCAATCGGCCTCGATGGCTGGCAGGGTACTCGGGACGTTGCGACGGTCTTGGTGTTACCATATCACCGGAATCATCAGGTATGTCAGCAGTAACTTTCTCGACTTGCAGTGGTTGCGTTGTGAACGGCCACATGGGAACAATATCAGGATTTTCAGGCGCAGCGGGCGACTGAGGGTCAGTGCCGCTTCTGCAAGACATTTAGCTGCTTTGAAGTGACCCCCGACCTCGGTTGGCTTGATGTAAACGAAGTGAAGGGGCGCAGATCGCGATTTAATAACGTGAACAATGGATTTCATCACATCGCCGTTTACGCAGGTCCAGCCAGATGCCTCATTCCGGAACGCACGGTATGTAATACCCCTGATGGCGTACTCGGATCTCGTCGAGACACGGAGGGTTTTTGTGCGAGGAGCCACTCTAATTGCCGCCAGGAGAGCGAGTAAATCAGCTCGTGTATTTGTTGGATTGCCCCAGACTCGCGTGACTGGTTAAGCCTAGAGTGCGGGCCAAAGTATGCCGAGAACCAGCCATAGCCGTGTGTTTTCCAGCGTCTTTAGATACACACAGATAGTCACAATAATTGGGCTTGTGTCGTAATAGACTGGACCAAAGAGATCTAGGATTTTTTAGATTTGTCCTTGCCGGCCTCGAGTGTTTGAATGAGCAATTTATCGAGGTCAGTTTCGTCTGGCAGAGCAGCTTCCTCGCGTTTTCTCTTTCTTATGCGGACTCGAGAATTTATGGTGAGGAGTGCGGGATCGACTTCAAGTTGGACAACTAAGGCTGCGTGGTCAAAGTCCGCTTCGCGAGGAAGCACCTTGAAGGCAGTGATTTTGGGATAGAGAGACTTTGAACAGATCACATAGTCGATAACTGTCTTCCGCGTGCCTTGGAAGGACGTGAATGCACCGCTATTGGGCCCAAAGCGTTCAACACCATTCAGGATCATGAGGTCGTAGTCTGCGCATAATTTAAACAAGAATCTACCTCGGGTCGAGACGGGTTTATCGTCCATTGATCGCGTGTGGGGTCAAGCACGGAGGCAGTTTGAGATCCAGTGCGACCATTCAGGTCCCCCATTATCAGGATTTTAAAACGACCAGCATACGCAATCGCCACTGCTGAAGCTAGAGCAAGACAAGGATCACATTCAAGATCGCCAGCCCAGTTGGAGGATTCGGTAAGAGATAGACATTGAAAACCAGAATGTCCCGATCTGTTGAACCATGAAATCTGGGCCACAGAGCTCGTTTCGAAGCGTAGATGGAACCCGCGCACTGTTGGAAATGGTCGCCACTCCGCCCCAGGATTGACCGAAATTTGATTTGGCTGGCGAGTGCGTGATATGATAGAGTAGTCGTCGGGAAGTCGGATACTATCATGCTGTTGCGGACGCAGATGAGTTTCCTGGAAGAGATTGAAGTCATAATCTAAAAGGTCTGACTGGGCCTTCGGGCAGCTCATACGAAGAACAAAAGAACCTTTTATATTCCAACTCCGTAAGTTTACTACATGGGTAGTGGGAGACTGGGCGTTAGAAAAGGTGAGGGTATTGGACGCCGTAGATGGTGTCAGATTAGATAAAGGTAAAATGGACGGAGGGTTGTTAATGGAAAGGGTATGTGACGAAGACGTCGAGGTAAGTGAAGGTACGGGATTAATATGTACATGTGAACGGAGGATGTGCGAGTTGGTAGTAAAAACATGAGCTGCCCGAATTAGTTTGGGGAACGAGATACAGTAAGGGTATCATAGGGTGGAACGCGAGCAGTAGTGAATGCGTCAACAAACCAAATAGCCTGCGCCTCGGTGGCGAATTCAAGGGCGATCCAGCTCTTGTCCTCGAACCGGTAAGCGCTGATGAAGACGTTGGTCCACTGGTATTGCGGGAGCACGGCCTGGATGATAATCAGGGCCTGCTGAGTGATATCCTTATGCCACACTGCAGGTCCCATGCGTACTTCCCTGGCAGGATAACGCATGGTCGGCTCGGTCGCTTTGCCTCTGCGGTTAACGGTGGGGGCAACAAGGATACCCGCAGGGGGTCACAGGGCCGGTAGAGGAAGCGGGAATGGTGCTGGGAGCGTGCACAGATACGGCAGGAGCGATAATGACGCCTGGAGGTGGCGCAATACTGGTGGGCGGTGCAGCGACAGTGGGGGCCTGGAAAATGGCCGCGGGAGGCGTGGGGACAGCGGGGGCGTGGAAGATCCCCGGAGAAGGGACAGTGTGGCCATGCACGGGAGGCGCATCTTCAAGGTGAGGGCGGACGGCGCGGTCGTGCGTGGGGCTCGGCGAACGTGCGCGCTTGAGGCTCGTTATGCTCGTGGAGAGCTCGGCGAGGATCCCTTCCACTCGCATTAGGCGTCCTTCCGCGGATGAGGCAGAAGGGGCTACGAGTGCGACGTCGGACAATGGCAATGGTGCTGGGACAGGTGGCACATGGGCAATAGCGGCGGCGGGAGTAACAGGAGGAGGAGGCGGCATCTGACGGGCCTCGATGCGCAGCAGGGTGCTGGCGACGTCGTCAAGCAGCATGTTCATCCCGACGAGCTGATTCTGTAAAACTTGGTTGGGGTCAGCGAGCCGAGAAAGGCGCGAAGGATATAATGACACACTATTGATGGAACTGGCATGGGTCTCGGCCGTGTCCGTGCTTAAACGAATGTGCTCCGCTACCCCCTGCGTGAGGGCGTGAAGTTCACGCTGGAGGCCACGAATTTCCGGCTTTGATTCAAGTCTGTGGCCATCAGGAAGCACCTCGCGCAGGCCAACATTCGCTATGAAGTTACGGGCAGCTGCGTGGCCAGGCTGCAGGTGGGCGGAAGACGAAGGGCCGGGAGACGCGTTGCGTTGCCTCTCCTTGCCTTTGTTCCCATCTGGTGCGGCAATTGGAGTCGAGGTGGAGTGGACAACAGCAGAATTGCTGTCCGAGTCATCGGTAGCGTTATTAGCGAGGTAAGTGGACAAGGACTCGGTGGGGGCGAGACTGGTGACGGTATCCGAGCGCTGGATGGGGGGTGCCGAACTCGACGAGAGGGCTGCAGACGGCGTCGAGGCAGGAGCCAAAGAAGCATCGGGAGCAATAAAGAGTGTGGGAGTATTCGAAGCAGCAGGAGCCGACATTGAAATGATAGGGTTGAAAAGTGTTGGAAAAAAAGAAGGAGGTGTTGGGGGATTTCAGAGAAAGAGAGAGACTGGATTGCGAGAGTTGTGCTCAATCTCAGCAGGACCTCGTTATTTATGCAAGTCTCAAAAGTTCGATAATATTCTACGGATGACGACACCCCGAAAATCCCGCCGTAACTCGTGATACGCGAGCTTTGTGAAGCAGATGGTGCTAAGCAGGACCTGGGATTATCCCTTGGGAGGCCAGGGCCGGCGCCGGCCAAAAATTTGGGATTTTGGGTCGGAAACCCAGGTTCGGTTCGGCCAAAATCCTAGGTTCGGTTCGGCCAAAAAAGTGGTGATTCAGTTCGGTCTAGTCGGAGTTTTGAGGGCGAAGATACCTTAAATTGGGGTCTTTTGGTGCAAAAAGCACGCCAGTTACTCAGATTGGTTGCCAAGGCTGTAAAAACCAGCCTGGGGAGAAAAAAATCGCCATTTAGGGGTCGTGGGAATCGAAAATTACCCTTTTGGGCGGCCTCGGCTAGGTCCGTGTCGGCCAAAAATCAGCAAAATTTCGATGAAACCTGTCGGCCAAAAATTGGGGGATTCGAGCTTTTCGGGACCTGGCCTACAAAGGGATAATCCCAGGTCCTTGCTAAGCTCGGGCTCGGTACGCCGCAGGTGACGTGGTGATTGCGTGGCCAGATGACGTGGCAAGCTTTTGAAAAGGGAGGGGGATTCAGGGAGGGAGATTCCAGGAGGAAAGGCAGGTACAGTGGTTTTGCCTGGTGCACTCAGAGAAGTATATGTGCAATGACAGGAGCAAACGTGTTTGCAAGGGGCGTTGCGCGCTCGGTGATGGAGCAAGACGCAGTAGTCAGACCGCAAAAAACAGTGAAAACGAAGTAGTCGGCGGTTTTTCTCGTTTCCTGCGCTCAGAAGTATGGGCTTGTATGCGTGTGGGCAATACAATCACTTTCCCGAGGGTTTTTGCAGGAATTGAGGCCGTACGACGATTTCCAGTTTTTGATGATGGTGGTCAGAAAAACGGTTTGTGTTTTCGAGCACCCGAAATTTTGCCGCTTATGTAACTTTCCTATTAACGCCCGCCAAAACAAATCCTCCTGCAAATCACAGAACACAACTGTCAAAGTAATTTTTTTCGCGGCGACATACTATTTGGGACCACTTACCTGGCCACCCTACTTAGTTGGCCACTTGGAAGCTACTAGGGAGGCCAGAGCTTGAGAGTTATAACCAGGCCTAATGTAGGAGCAGAGTACGACCTCCAGCGCAGGTTCAGACCAAATTTCGGCCGAAAGTGATGCGTTGATCAAAAGTTATGACATCGGAGATCAGAATCCGAAGCTTGGGGACATCAATTTCACACCGCTCGCCCTGCTTGCTGTCCCCATTTTCCCACCAATTCTTCGTCGACCCACGACATTTCGGGCTCGTTCTGATCCCTCGATGCTGGGCCTCTGTTTCTGATGCTACTAGATGACTCTATACCAAACTACTCTCATCTATGCACTCGGGAAAGCATCCGTGCTATTTTGACTCGGCCATCCTGGCCACCGTCGCGGTACACGACACCGTCATGCTATCGGTCTGAAATCTCTTCCTACCATCCAATAGCTCATCCTCACCGGTATTTCAAGATTTTATCTATTCGGCTCCCCCGGCGCTGCAGGCCATTATCCCAAACCAGGCATATACTAGAGTATATAACAGGTTGTCTTGCAAGTCAATTTGAGAAATTCAAGTGTGCAGTGTAGCTAGAAAAAAATAAATGTTTCTCTGATCAAAAGTGTCACACAGAGGGGTTCCTTGGATAGTCACACATTTCTGCCATACAGCTGCTACCTTCCGGGCATCCAGCCCTGTGGACCGCAGATTTGGACCTAGATTTAGCCCAGGAGTCATTTCATTCCTCCTGGCGCACAATTCAAGCGACCAAGAGCACCAGGAAGCGGATGGATGATAAAGGCTCATGTCACGCTTTTCACGTGGAAACATGTTGTACGAATTCTTGAGGCACTATTTCTGGTTGGATTGCCTCATTCTTTAGGCCAATATTATAACCAGGGTGGCGACCTATCATATAAAAAATAGTTTGAGCCGAAAGTCGTTCAAATTAGTGTATAAAGGACGAAAAGGAAAGTTGTTTGATGCTCTGATCAAAGACTGATGTAACTCAAGTACCTCAAAACACATCCCGTTGGAGCCTCAGTCGGACTCTGCATTTGAAATTAATTCAGGAGATGTAGACAGTATAGATAATCTCATATACCAAAGCAATTGAGCTCAAAATAAGTGTATGTCGTTTCAAAAAAGAATTATCCAAGGAACCCTCCCTATCCAAGGAACCCTACTTTACTGTATAATTGTTGTAAACCCCCATCAACGTGATGCGATCTCGCCGCACATTATCATGATCCCCCGCTTTTGGTGATGTCCTGAACCTCCTTCTGCCATTTCTTGCGACGTTACGGACTGGACCGCACATGGGGAACAATTTTGCGAAGCTTCCACAGGGTCAAACGTGGTAAAACGCAGTTCCGAACACCTACCTTGAATACAGCGCGTCCCACAGCACTAGTTGGCAGTTCAGACTCGGTGTCCGCGACGTCTGCGCTCATAGTGGCATCGTTGTCTTGCGTCGTACTGGTGCGAAACCACGACGTTGGACTTGATCTTACCCCAAAACCACGGTGTTGTGAGTTGAAATACCACCAAATCTACATACTTGACAGTTGAAGTTGGAATAAATGACAAAATTAACGGTCATAAATTACAGAAGTTTTATTTCTCTTCTTGAATACTGATGTTGTTTAGAGTGCAGTCTTCTTGATCCATCCATCAATAAGAATTGCTCTGGAGGTTTCCAGATGTCGTGACTTGTCTCTAGAATGTGCTGTGCTTTTTCGAAAATTTCCCACCTGAACAGAGGCTCCTTGTGCCAACATTGCTATTCTTGCCCAAAATTCTTACTTGGAGGGTGCTGATTCTGACCTTCTCAAATGTGCCAACCTGCACTCCTGAAAACCTTTTCCGCTTTACAATATGTGCAAATACCTTAAGATGAAATTCTGCTTGAAGTACCAGAACAATTCTGTGATTACAGCTAATGTTGGGACTGAAGGCATGACCAACAAATTTCCGTTTTGGGCACTTTTGATCCCCGCTACCGAATTCCTTATATCTTGCTCAGTTTTGGTCATATTAAGTTCAGACTAATTCTGTAGGAATTAGTGATAGAAGCAGAACATCGAAAATATATTCATTCTTGTGATTTTACATGAGCCACTTTTGGCTTCAAGAGACTCTACTCGGGCCATATGTTTCCCAAACAAGCTTTTTTTTCGCGAGCAGAGACTTACATGCATTCTAGTAAATATCATAGAGGCCAAAAAAAATTATACGGTCACCATTATAGTGCTATTCAGTTGAAAGCGAATTTTTGGTAAGCCAGATTGATTTGATTGTAACTCTCACATTTCTAACCCAAATATATTACCAAAACCTCTCATGAGGATGCCTTTGGCACTCCCTTGTAACTGCCAACTCAGTTCCCCCAAAAACGTGTGTTGTAAAAACTAATTAGAATTTGTCGCGTCCTCATGCATCACCAATGGCAGTCACTTGTGTGATGTGACCCATGTTCCTGACTGAACTGAGTTGAAAGTTATGAAAAGCTGTAGTATAAGCGGTTCCTGTGACATGTTTGGGTCGGAAATGAAAGAGCTAGAGTCAAACCAATCTGGCTCACCGAAAATTCGTCCTCAGCATAATAGCTCTGTAACGGTGAACATATAACTGCTTTGGGCTCTAAGACATTCATGGAAAAACATGTGAGTCTTCCCTACCAAAAATTCAACTTGTTTGGGCAG
The DNA here is from genome assembly GCA_029378395.1 of Mycena leptocephala. Classification (NCBI taxonomy): domain Eukaryota; kingdom Fungi; phylum Basidiomycota; class Agaricomycetes; order Agaricales; family Mycenaceae; genus Mycena; species Mycena leptocephala. The sequence goes on along the minus strand of JARJLF010000782.1, from coordinate 109,150 downwards.
GATGTGACCCAGGTAGAACCTCTTGAAGCTGAAAAGCCTGCTCCGTAAAATCACCCAAAGAAGTATATTTTCGCAACTTTATTTCTATCACTAATTGCGCAGCAATTATTCCAGACGATTGCACTATGTCTGAAGGGTGATACGAGGAAAACTCGCAGAGATATGAGGAAATCGGTCGGGAGGATCAAAAAGTTCCCAAAACGGAAATTTTCTGGTCACACCTTCGGTTCCGACACCTTAGCGTATTTAGGCTTTTTTGAGCCCAGAATGCTAATTATTGGTGTCTTGATTACTCTTATCCAGTCAACGCACTGGTGTGAGCTCCTTTTTCACGTTGTATCACGGCTTCGTAAGCTTCTAAACAAATTCTGTCCTAATTTCCCGGGAAGGTAGCTGTGTTCTGTCTTATACGCACATCTGGATGTACAAATGCTACCACAAGAGGATCCCTTACAGTGTTCAACTCTCACTAGTACTTCATCCCACATTGCCACTCGCACCCGGTGCTCAACACTCAGAATTGAACACAAATTCTCAAATTCAGAAATACAGTACATAGCCATGCCTGAAATGTTCGATTCCGCGGAGATGGAGACTCACTCAGTTTGAACCTGATTTTCCGATTATAGCTAGGTCCGGAGTTGCGCCGCGTCAATGTACCGCAATGCCTGAGGCCGTTCAATCGCATATTTGCTGCACTCCTATGGTGGATGCACCAGATGTCGAAATTTGTGGTGAAGCCGCCAGAATCTGATGGTCTACGTCGGTCCATCAATCACACCTCGCTCACTGTTGCCCACTTGAAGTTCGTCTATAAGAGGTCGCTACATAAAATTCACAGCCGGTGACGCTGTGACTCCACCTCTCTTGCCTTCGTACTACCACCATCCCCTCGTCCCCGCCATCCTCAGTCAACATAGGTATGTGAACCTTTGATTGTGGTGGCCAACTCTTGATATCGTACGGGGTTCATTCTTCGATGTTTATGCTTGGGTATGTCTACTTGCGCCAATGGTCACAATTGCCACTAAATTGTGCTCGCCTCAGGCTGCTATGGTTGATGCTGGCACCTCGCGTAGGTATGTGTGCTTCCTCTGTTGCTAACACTATTTAATGTTACCATGCTCAGGACCATTTTCATCACAATGTTCAAATATTCTTACAAGGTGCGTACGAGATTTCTCGGCTTGTGTATTGCTGCTGACTCGCGATGCAGTTATTAAATTTGCATCGCTGGACCCAGTGGCTCCACTACAGCTACATCATAGTTCATAGCTGTAGTAATCGTAGTTGTTTACTGCCAAGACCAATATGTGCTGCATCGAGGAACAGCATGTGACACTGCAGAGAGACTTAATGACCCCCGAAACGGGAGGTAAAGTCGCACCGATCACTTTTCCACGGAGGATTCAAGGCGCTGGAGGGAGGGATACGCCGGAGGTAGGTCACGTTTTGTTTATAAAATTTCCTTTTTTGGGGGGTGTCGAGGAAGGTTAGTCTCACTTGTAGTCAGACTCCACAAGATTTATGATAGTCGATAAATCTTTTATATGGAGTCTGATTTCATTGGCAGGTCCGATCATGGACCTGGGTTTTGGCTGACACGTGATTACTTCCCCACGCCCAAATTCGGACAATCTCGCCTCACCGGACTCAATGGATCGAGCTCTCACGCGCTATCCACCAACATGGCAATCCATCCAGTCCGGCTGTTGTCACCACCGAGCATTGTCCTACAATCATTCCTCCTGTTCCTGTGGCCCATGGAGCGGACCTTCAGCAGGGTGATTCAGGAGTCCTCAATGTGGCACACTTTGGATTAGCTACCTTCCCGAATCATGGGGGTGAGCATACTGAAGCTCCGGCTACACGTGCTGCAGGCATTGTCCATTCAAGCTCACACGAGGTTTCTGTGGAGATTGTTGTTGCTGACCACCTGGCTCGCGAGTGCATGTTGCATGCCATCGATCACTCGGTTTCCCACATCGTCATCGGTTTTCATTCCACTCCCCCGTCTTCGACTCGCTCGATCTTTTGTATCTCGGAGATTTTGATGAAGAAGGAGTGGTGGAGATTGCGGCCGAGGGGGAGGCACAAACTGTCGTTTGCGAGTTGTCCTCATATTTGATTCGAAGGATTTTTGGTTTGTGGGGGTGTTCTTTTTCTTCTGGGGGTGTTTTCGTGTTTTTGCAGATTCTTTCGTTGTCTCGTATCTGGGGGTGTGTTGGAGATGGGATCCGAGACCCGTAGGTTATGTATAAGTACACATGTTTGTATGGATCCACAGACATATGTGAATCCTTCTTTGCCTTTTGCGCCCATCTGTGTTTGTGCCTGTCTCTGGTGTTTGAGTTCTAACACATTGCTCCAATAACAATCCTCATTAACTGCGACATGGAACTCTCTCTATGCCGCTCAGAAGCAAGTCAAGCGCGCCCAAACGTCGCTGAAGCTCGGCGAGCCGGTCTGGCTCGCGCATTGGCCACGGACTTACAGGTTGTCATCGTTGATGAGGCGACGTACGTCCTGTCCAACGCTCTCGGCGCTCGCTCCAGTTTGCTCACCTAAAATGGGGTGTCGGTCGATTTAGATACCGGCAATAAAGTCCAGCGCACCATGAACTGATTTCAAAGATCGGACACTGATTTGCATGGCTCGTCAGTTAACTCGGCCTCCACGCTTCCCGGCTAAACCTTCTTGGCAGATCGTTTGCACACAATTAATAATTCTGTGAATACTGATTGGTGCTGTGTGTGTGCGGTCAGTTGGATGTCATTGACCCAACCATCTCGCTGACATCCTTTCGTTCAGGAATTCGACACTCCGTTGAATTTGTTCAACCGGAAAGAAAGTTTATTGCGGAGTCTGTGCGAGAAGAGCAACATTATATCTAGCGATATAGAGAAGGCTATTCTTCATGACGATAAAGAAGTACAATCAGCTTTCTTATTACATCTAGCGATATAGAGAAGGCCATTCTTCATGACGATAAAGAAGTACAATCAGCTTTCTTTAATCAATATGCATTGAGACATAAATTGCCGATTAATCAGGCAATTAATCTAATCATGTTTAAAGCATCTGGTAGTGTACCAATGTAGGGGAGAGGCATGACCGCCGCAGTAAGTAGATGTGTTTGTGTTCAACAAACAGAGATTAATCAGGTTTAAACCCGTTTAAACACTGTTAAAATCTCCAAAAAGCAAACAGCGAGGGGATTCGAACCCACTCCACATAGACCTAGAATATTACAAAAACGAGACATATTGCCGTTGAACCATGAAACCTGGTACAACTCAGGACATTGTGGGGCACGTGGTTCAAAATGCCATTGTGACACATTAGAAGTTTGAGTCCCGATTTGGAAATGCCTACTACTCACTCAGGTTTTACTTGATTATGAATTGGAGAGTGTAGAAAGCACTATATGAAGGCCCTCTATAAATCCCCTGGGTGGAAAATCTGAAAAATTGAAAATACTTTTTTCTCACTCGGATTTGGCGCTTCTGATCTCGGGCCGGTGGTCGCCGGTGGCTGTGTACCGCATCAATTTCCTTTTTGAGTCCTGCATGTTGAACGAATGCTATTAGTCCGGAAAATTTTCATACCATGGCCTTAGGAGCACAAAGGGAGCATTCATTACAGCGTCAAGCCTGGCCAGAATCTTCCTCACGGCCACAGAGGGACACCGAATTTTGCAATTTTTGGTCCGAAGTTTGGCACTTTTTTAACCCTAGGCCGGGGTTACCTCGTTTTTTCTGAAATGAAAATTGCACCTATAAACCTACCCCATGTTTCTTCTAAATCTCAAATCTTAAAAGGTTTTGGTCAAAATTGCGACTTGACATAAAGTTTCGTCCGCTATCATACATTCGCGCCGCAATCCGGCATAAAATTCTGCGTCCCGGCGCCGGTGATGAAGTGACGCTCTATATATCTATTGCAGCACGGGTGATTGGGGCACTAGAAGGAAATCTAAAGAGACAGTTCTGACTGAGACTGCACTGGCTATCACACGGGCTATGTCCCGTGAAAATCCGGTTTGAAATGGCTCCAAACAGGGCAATTTACTGATTTGTTGGGAAACTCGGCACACCAGCCTTCCTGGAAAGGACCTGGGGCACTAGAAGGAAATCTAAAGAGACAGTTCTGACTGAGATTGCACTGGCTATCACACAGGCAATGTCCCGTGAAAATCCGGTTTGAAATGGCTCCAAACAGGGCAATTTACTGATTTAATGGGAAACTCGGCACACCAAGCCGTCATTAAATTGCATTTGGGTGCACAGCCAGGAAACTAGGCACACCAAGCCATCATCAAATTGCATTTGTTTGCACTGGAATGCAGGATTTGTTGGGAAACTCGGCACACCAGCCTTCCTGGAAAGGACCTGGGGCACTAGGAGGAAATCTAAAGACAAAGTTCTGACCGAAATTGTGCTGGCTATCACACAAGCAATGTCCCGTGAAAATCCGGTTTGAAATGGCTCCAAACAGGGCAATTTACTGATTTGATGGGAAACTCGGCATGCCAAGCCGTCATTACAGCTAATTGCAGTACCGAAGGCGCGAACAGAAAATTACCGTTTTGGGCGAATTCCAATCCTCACGACCGATTTGCCCATAACTCTCTGAGTTTTGCACGGATCAAACTGAAACCTAGCTAGATAATTCTTACTAATTCATACGCAATTAGTGACAGAGAGGGAATTTTGAAAATATCATATTTTGTATCTTCTGGCACTCGAGGGGCGAATTCCAATCCTCACGACCAATTTGCCCATAACTCTCTGAGTTTTGCACGGATCAAGCTGAAACCTAGCTAGATAACTCGTACTAATTCATACGCAATTAGTGACAGAGAGGGAATTTTAAAAATATCATATTTTGTATCCTCTGGCACTCGAGGCTCGTAAATCAGGTAATTACAGCAAATTCTGTCTTGACAGTACAGAACACCATCGAACTGGGTAGGGAAAGGCAGGGGGGGAATATCGGTACTTTTGACTCTATAACATTGCTTCTTACATGTCGAAGTCCCTGGTATTAAGAAATCAGCTCGTTCCAACAAGAACTGAACCAACTAGCCCAAATTTACGCCGAAACGAGCCTCGAGTGCCAGAGGATACAAAATATGATATTTTTAAAATTCCCTCTCTGTCACTAATTGCGTATGAATTAGTACGAGTTATCTAGCTAGGTTTCAGCTTGATCTGTGCAAAACTCAGAGAGTTATGGGCAAATTGGTCGTGAGGATTGGAATTCGCCCCTCGAGTGCCAGAAGATACAAAATATGCTATTTTCAAAATTCCCTCTCTGTCATTAATTGCGTATGAATTAGTACGAATTATCTAGCTAGGTTTCAGCTTGATCCGTGCAAAACTCAGAGAGTTATGGGCAAATCGGTCGTGAGGATTGGAATTCGCCCAAAACGGTAATTTTCTGTTCGCGCCTTCGGTACTGCAATTAGCTGTAAATTGCATTTGTTTGCACTGGAATGCAGAGCACAGCCTTCCTGGAAAGGACCTGGGGCACCAGAAGGAAATCCAAAGAGACAGTTCTAACCGAAATTGTGCTGGCTATCACACAAGCAATGTCCTGTGAAAATCCGGTTTGAAATGGCTCCAAACAGGGCAATTTACTGATTTGATGGGAAACTCGGCACACCAAGCCACCATTAAATTGCATTTGTTTGCACTGGAATGCAGAGAACAAAGCCTTCCTGGAAAGGACCTGGGGCACTAGAAGGAAATCTAAAGACAAAGTTCTGACCAAAATTGCGCTGGCTATCACGCAAGCAATGTCCCGTGAAAATCCGGTTTGAAATGGCTCCAAACGGGGCAATTTACTGATTTGATGGGAAACTCGGCACACCAAGCCGTCATTAAATTGCATTTGGGTGCACAGCCTGGAAACTAGGCACACCAATCCATCATTAAATTGCATTTGTTTGCACTGGAATGCAGAGCACAGCCTTCCTGGAAAGGACCTGGCTGTCTAGGCCCCTTAGTGGTCCACCAGATCTTTGACATGAGCGTACAAACCTCACATCCATGGATGAGGTGACAGTCCACGTGCGTCATGTATAGGGTTTTGAACTCTTAACTCTTTCGGTGTCAAGCGACGCGCCGAGTCTTCAACTCCCATGATCCTGTGTGCACATTATCTCGCTGTACTTGCTTGCTTTGTACTTCAAACATCTCCCTTGTGTCTGTTCTGAAGGTCATGCCCATAGACATTACCTTGGTCACAATGGCCAAATTGTTAGCTCCGAGTCGGAATTGGAGGCCTCCCGGTGCTTTCCCAAAGATCATTATGACCATTTTGATCATGTTCACGATGATGAAGTTCCTGGAGCACCACCATTCAGCAAGTGCATTTAACCGTAGTCTAGTTGTTACTACACGGGTCCCCGCAAGCAAGTACAGAAATGCATTGGCCGCACCGGCCTCAAACCGATGCTTCCCCATCAACTTGAAGCCCTGAGCTCCGCGCGAGTTGAATACGCGATGCTAGGACAACCAATCTGTCGCCTCGGGGAAAATGGGTTGAGACATCGCTCGGAGCATTCCGGCCGTCGCACAAATTCCACAATTTTTTTGAGGTGTTGAATTCAACAGAGAGGATCGAACTGAGCCCCTGGAGAAGTTATAAAAAAATTAACGCAGAAGAACTCGGATACCAGGGCAACCAATCGGTCGCATCGGGAAAAGTCGGTTGAAGCAGCTCTCGGAGCATTCCGGCCGTCGCACAAATTCCACAATTTTTTTGAGGTGTTGAATTCAACAGGGGGGATCGAACTGAGCCCCTCGAGAAGTTATAGAAAAATTAACCCAGAAGAACTCGGATACCAAGGCAACCAATCGGTCGCATCGGGAAAATTCGGTTGAAGCAGCGATCGGAGCATTCCGGCCGTCACAGAAATTCCACAATTTTTTTGAGGCGTTGAATTCAACAGGGAGGATCAAACTGAGCCCCTTGGCAAGTCATAGAAAAATTAACCCAGAAGAACTCGGATGCCAGGACAACCAATCTGCCATGCCATATTAGCTTGCGCCTGGGCAAATTCCGAGCAAATATGCTCACAGACTGGCTATCACCTCTCAATCGACCGCGAAAAATTAGGTCTCCATACCAGGTCATATTCAGAGCCTTGGGGCTGTGGTGTGGCAGAGGTTCGCCCTTGACAGCCAGCCCAAGCCTCAAACCCCATCCACGTCCTTCTCGCAACCGATGTATTCCCGCTACCGTAAGGTACGGGTCTTAGCGAGCATGATTTTTCGATTTTGGCCGTGCATCACATTTTCGTAAGCAACTTTCACGTAACAATCGGATTTCTCTCCGTCGGCTTCAAGTCGGCTTGCATTACCGAGTGACGTGGCATTTACGTGGCACCCGTGTCAGCGTCGACTGCTCTTTGCTTCCTCCCACCCAATCGCTACTCATGGCTCCCTGCGCGACATTCTGCAACGTCCCACTTTCAGCCTCTGTAGATCCTGTCTCTGAGCGCTCTCTCGTCTCTCTTGACTGGCTGCTAACTGCCGGAATACCGGCTCCTCAATCTGTGGCCTCTGGTGTTCTGACCCTACCCTCTGGCAACACCGTGTGTTCAATGAACGTGAAGCTCTTTGTGACTGCTGGTCTCCCCTATGATCTTGTCCTCGGCCATGATTGGCTTTTCTTCTGTCGCCAAACTCTGCCTCATGCTTCATTCCATCTTTCCTCGGGGATCGTACGTCCCGGACTACAGCCATCTGGTCTATCTACATCCCTTTGTTTGATTTCCATCTCATAAATTTCTTTATAGCTGGTCCCTCGCATCCTTGCCAAGATCCCTCACCTACACCCATGGATCTCGATCCCCCATTTTCGGGTCTCGGCGACGCCGCTGATACTTCACACGGTATGTCTTCGCCAATCTTAGTTTGTTCTGTCCTCATGATTGTACCAGTTCCTGGACGTAGTTGTTTCTGTGACACGCCCTCGGCCTGCTGCTGTCCATCTACGTCCAGCTGTATCCCATCTGATATACCCATGAATAAAATGATATCTTTGAATCTTTTGCGTGATATAATACTTGGACATCATGTTACCCGCTCCCGTATCTCTGTATTTCATGCAGATCTCCTAACAATACGACGTTCCCTTGATTTACATGCTGTCCCCCATGCTGGTTTGACTCTCATCCAATGTCGACGTCTTCTTCTTCATCATATCACCACTGGAGCCTGTGCCGACCATGCGGTGGATGCAAATTTGTCTCCACGACCAGATCGTTCTGCCTGCCGTGCACTCTGCCAGGATTTTGATTCGGCTTCAGACATGTCGAAAGCCGTTTTCAGTATCATTCTCAATGCAGACAACAAGCAAATCTCGACTGAGAATCTGCTGCACATAGCAGCGGCTTTAGATATTTCTGTATCTGGTGACCGCAATGTCCGCTTCAAAGTACGCTCGGCCATTCGGAAACATGCCGAATCCCTCAGCTCAGCAGACTCCCATATCCGCTCATCAGCCTCCATCGCAGATTTTTTCAAGTCATTTGAAAGTCATCGTAGGCCTATTCTTTTGTCCATTGCTGCCCTACATCGCATTCAAGTTCCGGTAACCGCAACTAATGATTTTCTCCGTTCCCGGATCACTCAGCATTTGGTGTCGGGACAATGCAGTCAATTTTCGCGGTCCCATCCTTTGATGTCCCTTCCTGATGACTTATTATTGCCAGATTGTGCTGATGTCCACAACGAATGGCAGGGAAGCAAGTTAGAGGCCGACTTCCAAGTGCATATTCTGACGGCTATCTATGGAAGTAAAATTTCTTTAAAGTCACTGCGTCGAGTTCTGAAGAATTTGGATATTGAACACGAAGATTCGGATAGTATAGGCCAGTTGCACAGAAAACTCAAGCGTCACATCACTGATTTGCGCCGGGGTAAAAAAGTTGAACAGTCCCAAGAACAAGACCGAGCTGCCCAAGCGAAATACGTCGAAGAACTTGAAGCAATACGGCAATTATGGCCTCAACCCGTACCACAGTCACTGAAAAATAAGAGGCTTTGTATGTTCCGCGATCAAACGGGTTCTGAAGCGCTATCCACCTTCACTTGCGCCTCCTGTGCCGAATCTGTTTCGCTCCGAGATCACTGCTCCGTCCGTGTTGGTGACTCCCATTTTGATCTGACGGTGCTGAAGCGACCTGATCTGAATACGGACGAGACAAATATATTGGACCGCTACAAATGGCTGCATCCGGATTGCATTCCACCTCCTATGCCATTCGATGAGGGTCCTTTGCGTGATCTGCTCTTGGATCCCGATGGCGTCTCTTTTTCGAATGATGGCGATTCGCCTGTCCTCTCCCTGTGTAAAAGCTGTCATTCATACTTGAAAAGGAAGAAAATGCCCGCTCTCTCTTTGGCCAACAGAACGTTCCTTGGTGCTGTCCCCAGTGAACTGAAGGACTTGACTGTAATTGAAGAGGCGATGATTGCTCGTTGCAGATCGAAATGCTGGATACTTCAACTGAAAGCCGACAATGATGATGTTGTCCTTCAAAGTATGCAGCGCGGAATCAAGGGACACATTATCATTTACCCCAGCAGCCGTCCAAAGTGGCAGATGTCCTTCCACCGTCCATTGAAGAAATAACTGCACCTGTTTGCGTTTTGTTCGTCGGTTCCTCTGCCCCGACTGCTGAGTGGCTGCGCGAACATGCCAAACCTCTGGCTGTAAACGCTACAAGAGTTCGCAGCGCACTTTTATGGTTAAAACAACATAACCCATTGTACCGAGATATCAAAATCAACAAAGAATGCCTTCAACAACTCGAAGAGAATCCAGTTCTACCATTCAATATAGAGCATGTTCGAGAAACCTCGGCGAACGCCGCTGCTACTTCACGATATGATTCTAGTCCAGAGCCAGATCTTTCCACAAAGCCCCGGGACGAAGCAATTCCATTGCAAAGTATTGTCATAACAGATGTTGATTGTCATGCCTCCTCAAACGAGTTACGTGCCGCTGCACTCCGTCATGTAAAGAAAGGTGGAGGCGGTTATATTCAAATTCCGCATGACCGCGAGCCTGAAAATGAATTTAGGAGGGACAGTCTGCTATTTCCTCTCATTTATCCTACGCTCTTTCCGTACGGCATCGGCGGTCCTAACGACTCGAAACGAGATATACCTATATCCTTAAAACGCCATGTCAAGCATCTCTTGAACTTGTCCGACTCAAGATTCCAGGAGCATCCCTCTTTTTCTTTTACTGCATTTAATATTCTGCAGCGCCATGAAATGCTTTTACACGCAAGTCTGAAGGTCAAACATGGTAGTTTTGAAACAGTTGCCTCTCAATTTGCGACTGTGTCTCCCGAAGTTGTGAAGAACGTTTCAGAACGTGTTGCTAATGGTGAAAGCCCCGTGCCAAAAAATGCAGAAGAACGTAAAGTCCTGAATTTACTCAGACAAGTGAACGGTGTCGCTGCATCTGTTCCTGGCTCTGCTGCGGCCCGTGTTGCAATGCGAAACGAAATTAGAGGACTGATGATTGAAAAGGGGCTCCCAAGTTTCTACCTTACAATTAATCCTGCAGATGTGTTCAATCCCATTGTCAAGTTTCTTGCTGGCTCGGAAATTGATATCGACACATTGCTTCCGGAAGATGTTCCAAATTATTGGGACCAGTCTGTGCTTGTGACGAAAAATCCTGTGGTTGCTGCGCGCTTTTTCAATTTGTACATGAAAGCATTTATTTCTGCCCTTCTTGGTTACGATCCGGAGCATAAAGACCTCGAAGGTGGAATCCTTGGCATAGTTAAGGCTTACTACGGTTGTGTTGAAGCTCAAGGACGTGGTACACTTCATTGCCATATGCTAGTCTGGGTTGAAGGGGGTTTGAACCCCAATGAAATCAAACAACGGGTCCTGGCAACTGATGAGTCCAATGTTGAGTTCGGTAAACGGCTTCTCGCCTTTCTGGACGACACCATTTCCAATTTCATTCCCCCGGATCCAGACCCACATTTAACTGTCCCTTCCGATAAACATCATCCATGTTCTGTCCGTGGAATGCCTGTTGCCGATGACGGCTCGTTTTCTCCTCAACGTCAGAAAGATCTGCGTAATGTTGTTTCGCAATGCCAGAGCCACACACATTCCAAGAATTGCTTCAAATATTGGCGTGGACCACCAGAGCCCAAAACATGTCGATTTGACCTCCACGAGGATAATTTTCGTGCTGAAAGTTCCTTCGACCCGGAAACCGGCGACATTCACTTACGCTGTCTCGATGGTTTGGTCAATAATTTCAATGCAACGATGATTGAGGCGATACGTTGCAATATGGACATCAAATTTATCGGTTCGGGTGCATCTGCCAAGGGAATCCTGTACTACATCACCGACTACATAACGAAGTCGCAGCTGAAGACTCACGTCGCATTTGCAATGCTTGAACTAGCTGTCAAAAAATTAGGTGACTACAACCCTGCTGAAGACGACATGACGACCCGCGCCAAGAAACTGCTTCAAAAGTGCGCACATGCCATGAAATCTCAGCAGGAAATGTCTGGACAGCAAGTTGCGTCTTATCTTCTTGACCTCGAAGATCACTTTACAAGCCACTCGTACCGGAACTTTTACTGGACATCGTTTGAGAGTTTCGTCAACAGGGAGGATCCAAGCCCAGAATGTTGTCCTTCGAAAGCATCAGTGAATATCCCAGAAACGATGCGGAATGACTCAGATGCCGCCGACGATCCTGACTCTGACTCTGAAAGTCAATCTGATTCTGAGCATGAAACAGAGCCGCGATTCCTGAACGATGTTCTTGGCGAACAGGACCCAGAGGAAGCAACTGAAATTGCCGATGCCGACGAGGAAATTCGGGTGTCTTTTGATGGAACTGGCAGACTCGTGCGTATGGGAAATCAATTAGCGGATTACCAGAAGCGCGGTACTGAACTGGATCGAGTTTGTGTCTGGGACTTTATTTCGCGCGTGGATCGAATCAGTAAATCCTCTGATCGTCGAAGACTTCGATCCAAAGCCGAGAATGAAGACAACCTAGAAAATGGACTATTTGACGATGATGCTATCGAGGATGACGCAGACACTGACGAACGTGATAGTGAATCCGTTATGGCTTCTGATGCATATAGACGACCGCGGATACCACTGCTTCAGGGCCACGATCAGCACGAAACTCATGTCCTCCGAGTTCGCCTTCCGGATGAAGCACTCATTCCGGTGCCAATTGGGCCCGGTATTCCGCGGCGAGACAAACCAGAAGTGTATGCCCGATACTGCAGGCTGATGTTGATATTTTTCAAGCCTTGGAGACATGCGAAAGATTTGAGAGCCGAGGGTCAATCATGGGAAGATGCATTTAAATCATTTTCACTCAACTGTTCTGCGTCAGTCAAGTACAAAATGTACAATATGCAGATACTGCATGAGTGCCGAGACAGCCGTGATGATCATTTTGCTGAACGACGTTACCTTGCGAAGCGAGCTGTCAAAGAGGTGCGGCGGCGACGAAACCATGAGGATTGCGATGACTTCGCTGGGGAAGATGTAACCGAGGAAATGATTCTTGATCATCTGGAAGAAATCACTGAACGGTTTTCACTGAAAAAAGCGGCATCTCACGAAGCAATTTTAGAGTGTGTTGACTATGCACAAGAGGCAGGCCTGTACACTATTTCAGATGCTGTAGCCAGACCCAGAATAGGAACGGAGGACGACTCTCGGCCACATGCCATTCATCTTGTAACAGATGCATATCTTGAAGATGTATGGGCAAAGGAATATGATGATCGCCGCGAATCTTCAAAGAAAAGTGCTTCTTCTGAAGCTGCTCCGACTCCGACAGCCCAAAGCAATGCAAACCAGCCTACTGTAATCAATGATGGATCTGCTTTCCGGAACGCATTCTGCTCACCAAATGAAGTTCCCGAAATTCGACAGGATGTTCCCGCCTTGAACCCTGTTCAACATATTGATATTGAAAGCCATGTACGCAAATGGACACTCAACAAGGAACAAGCACAGGCATTCAGGATCATTGCTCACCATAGTCTTCAAAGTCAGCCCGAGCAATTGAGGATGTTTCTCGCTGGACCTGGCGGCACAGATAAATCTCGAGTGATCGATGCTTTAACGGATTTCTTCGGGCTTCGAGGTCAAAACCGCCGGCTGAGACTTGCTGCATTTACCGGCGTGGCTGCGAGAAACATCAAGGGGATGACTCTGCACTCTGCACTCTGTTTGAATCAACGATCCACCGCAACATCGCAAACGAAAACACGTAAAGATCTTACTGCAATGTGGGAAGGTGTTGACTATCTATTCATCGACGAAGTCTCGATGGTCGGATGCTCTTTGCTACTCCAAATTCATCAGGCGTTGATGGAAGCGAAAGGAAATACAGCACTGTTTGGCGGGGTGAACATCATCTTCGCTGGTGATTTTGCGCAGCTACCTCCGGTCGGCATGAAGAGCCTGTATGCAAAAATTCTCACTGACACGGAAAGTGCTTCGGGAAGAAAAGGGCAACAGAACATACTTGGAAAACTGTTGTGGTTGTCAGTTAAAACTGTCGTAATCCTGAAGAAGGTTGAACGTGTTCGACGAAAAAGGAATGAGCTCACGGGTGAATTAGACCAAGAGGATCCCGATGCACGTCGATTTCTGGATCTCCTCGGTCGTCTTCGTCAAGGGAGATGCACTAATGAGGATTATGACTTGCTAAATTCACGTTTAATCACGAATTTACGACCAGACTGGAGCAAACCCGAGTTCCAACATGTCCCTATAATTGTATCGTCAAATGAGTTAAAGGATGCATTAAATGAACGAGCGGCCCAAGTATTTGCTGCCAGGACGGGGGAAATATTGCATTGGTATTATGCAAAAGATATGAGGAGCGATGGAAGTCTGATCAAAGATGCTGGATTGCGGCAGCACCTCACCTATAAATTGCACTCAGGGGAAACAAGCTACCGTCTCGGCCGCCTGCCTCTAGCTTTAGAAATGCCAGTTATGATCACGCAGAATTTTGACGTTCAAAGTGGGATTGTAAATGGAGCCACCGGGATTGTCAAAGAGATCCGGTACACTGAGAATGAATTAGGAGAGCGATACGTGCAGTCCTGCATTGTGTACATACCGGATATGACTGGACCTACGTTGCCGAACCTTCCTCCGAAGCATGCAGCGATCCTCGCCGAGACAGTGGACATGAAGTTCATTCATCCGGATTCGGGAAGAAAATGCTTGATAAAGCGAACCCAAGTTCCTCTGGTCCCGGCTTTTGCTATGACAGCCCACAAAGCGCAAGGGAAAACCATGGACGTTGTAATCATGGATCTTGAAAGCACGAGTGGAACAGAGTCACCTTATGTTATGATCTCACGGGCCACATCCCTTGCCGGTGTCTACATTCTGAGGCCATTCAAAAAAAAAGTTATTCAACGCCATCCATCCCAAGATGTGCGCGACGAGTTCCGGCGAATGGATATGTTGTACCACCAAACCATAATGAAGTACGGTTCCGCCGAGGAAGCTCTAGAGGCCCAGAATTACTTAGTTCAGACGTTCTCAGTCCACGCCCTGCCAAATGTCGATGAAGTGATGGAGGACGCTGCGGACCACGATGCTCGTAGGCTGGAGCGCTTGCAATGGGCAAATTCCCGTTTGATCGCCGGAGCATCGCCACAAAATGATCACCGCTCAGTGACAGCCTCTACTTCTTCCCTTCCCTCCTCCCCCGCCCATCGTCGCAGGATTCTGAAAAGCTCGTTAATGGACAGCAACCCCACCTCACCCCGCAAAAGACGCTCGGAAGGCGCCTCCCTACCTCCCTTCAAGCGCCGGCGCCGCGACTCAAACGGAGATAAATGACGCATCGGTAAAGATGAAACTCTCGGAATTTTCCTCGAATAATCTCTGAAATTCTTTAAGATTCTATCCCAAGGTCGGAAGCTCTCTCGAATATTCGTCGGTGTTCTTTTAGGCTCTATCCTAAAGCTGGCTGTCGTATAAATAGCGAAGCAACACTGATCATGAAGCAACGGTCGCTTTCCTTCATTCAGTTCGCCCTCTCATTCGCCTTACGTCCATCAACCGCTAGCTTCTCTTTCACCTCCCAACCATGAGCTCCATCACCTTGCGTCGCTGCACTGTTGACCGCAAAACCTTGAAGACAATGTACGATCGCTTCCTTGAGGAAGCGCAGGCCATGGGAGACGCGCTCTTGTCTGCCCACGAAATCGACGTCTCTTTCTTTCGCGACAAACCCAACGCGAGGGGCAACGTCTACTACCATACATCCGATGGGACTCCGTTCTCGGCTAACTTCATCGCCGAGATTGGGTCCGAAGCGCAGGGAACTTGGATGGCTTCGTATCAAAAGAAAACCCCCCCTGCTTATAAACTGGTAGGCATTCGACGAGCTCAAGTTCTGTGTCTCACTGATCCTTTGACAGCCTTACACCGACGCAAATTCTAAGTCCCACAGGATGGTTCTCGCGCTTCGCTGCCCCACCGGTGCGCCCGCGGGTTTGTGTTCCATGTTTCAGGATGGAGCAGCAGTCTATGACGCTCTGCGGGTAGCTGACGAGAAAGAAGAGGTCAAGAATGGCGAGGTGCGTAGTTATAACTCTCCCAAGACTGTATATCCGATGAATTTTCTTCCCCTTTGACACAGACCTTTGAGCTCACGGAGTGCGTGGAATGCACTGGCGACTCTGTGGACGATATTATTGTGCTTGCACGGCTGGAGCCGACTTATGAGGTCCGAAAATTATCTCTCGGCGCGCAACTTTCACTAAGGTGGTTCTAGATTCCGTACACTACTAGCTCTGGCTCGTCTGCCCCTCGTACTCCTCGCAGAAGAATTACCAAGGTGGGATCGTCCACAGGAATTTCTGAGAGTGCGCCGGACGTCGAAATGGCAGCCCCGCAGACCGTTGGTATGATCCATTGATATTCAATTTCTCCTAGACAATCTTGCTAACCATATCTTAGAGCGTAAGGTCGGCGACACTTATCCCCCAAGTGTTCTTTCGGACCATAAGGGCCCCTGCTTTGCGCACGACAAGGCTGTCGTCACCCAGCGCGACTACGCCGATGCGGAAGGGAACCTGATTGCGCCAGCTGAGCTCTACAGCACCCTCGTCGAAGGCACTCTCGTCCTTGTAACTGTTTATTTTGCTACCTACATCATGAAGGACCAGAAGAACGACAGGGGTGAGCCGCAGCCAGACAGAAAGGTACGTCTCCAAATTTTGAATTGATTTTGCGGTCCCTTGATGCGTTTTTCACAGGTTTACCACTTGATAGTCGACAAGCTCAAAGTCCTTGACCGTGGGGATGGTGAGCCGTGGGACCCGGCTGTTCCTACGATGCCTGAACGCCGCACCTACTCGCCTGGCGCCAGCCCAAAGAAGAGGGTCAGGGACAATGCCATTGACGCCGCATTCAACAATTTTGGAAAGGCCTCGCCCAGCCCCAGCAAGAGACAGAAGCGCAACACCACTGGCTATCAGTAATTACTACATCGTGCTAAAACAAACTCCCTCGTAGTTAGTATCATAACAACTTCTTCCACAATCCATAGCCCTTGAAATTTGACTCAAAAAATGTCGTACTTTGATGTCCCTTTTTGAATCGGCCCTCGATCAAAGCCGGTAGCGGGCCATGCCGCTCGCCGGCCTTACTGCTTTATCGTAGATCATCCGGGTTCGAGTTCTGGAAAATTTACTTTCTAAAATTGCAACCTACACTGCTTACCATTAGCGAGGGCAAGAGGGTCAAGTGTTTGAAAATACAAAGGATTGTGTCAACAAATAGGGTCACGCATTTGTAAATGTAAAGGATTGTGTCAATATTATAACGGAGTCAAGCGTTTGAAAATGCAAAGGATTGTGGCGAGGGCAATAGGGTCACGTGTTTAAAAATTTATAGATTGTGTTAATATTTGAATAGGGTCATGCATTTGAAAATGTAAAGCCCTGATTGGCCGCTGGGGAGGGAAATAATGCTTCCGAGTGGATTCTGAATTGCCGAAAATTACCGGAATGGTCAGGGCTATCCATTGCAGGCCGACGCCTCAAAAACTGGCTCTGGGACGGCGCCGGAATTGAAAGTGTTTGAAAATGTAAGGGATTGTGTCGATATTACAATAGGGTCACCCGTTTGAAAATGTAAAGGATTGTGTCAGTATTATGATAGGGCCACGCGTTTGACGCCTGATGAGTCTTTAACAGACGAAACGCTGGTCCCCCGTCGTGGCCGACACCCACCTGTTATTGCACGCGCACTAACTTACCCACAGAACCTAGAAGTCCCAAGAAGTCCCCCTGGCTGTCCTCTAGAGCCTCCGTTTTGAGCCGGAATTAGCGCAGTACTAGCTGAGGAACACGTGTGCCGGTGATAAGGCGTGCACAAATGCACGCTTGAAAATGCTCAATTTTCGCATTTTCAACTCACCATTTATTGCCCGAGTAAGATTGAACTAGAGGGTACACATTCAACCCGCAATGGTGTACATCAGGAAAATCCCAAATTGCTATGGGTTCTATGAGCAGTTACATAGACCGGCACAGAGACTCATAGACGCCATAGACAGTTGCTATGGCTTCTATGGCGTCTATGGGTGTTTATGGAGGATGTCATAGCAATTTGGCGTTTTCCTGATGTACTACACCGCAGGAGCCTTAAAGCTAGCATGAACACGAGTTCATTTCCCCCGGTGCCTGCTTAGGAAATCTCTTTGTCCGGCTGTCCTCCACGATTTCTTTCAGCTGTCGAAGTGTGGCTTGGCTTCGGCGTGCCCACCAGCCATATTCGGTTGACATCGCCCACCTCACCGTGTACTTACTCTACGGTGTGGAAGGGTAGGATGGACCGCTGGTCGCCTCGCCCCTATTCTATATCTCCGCACGTACTTTACGGTACATCGGTCCTCGGACCGCATATTTGTTTTGTACGTACATGTCGCAAATTATTACCTCCTTACACCCGAACCACCGCCTTCGACGCGACCAGTGAACCGAGCGCTCCACCGCGAGCACGTTGCCAGTGAACCCGATACACCCGAGCCCCACATCCCTCCCCTCACCGAGCCTTCTCGAGCTTCACCTGCACCCCACGCCCACACGGCACATTCCCCTATCTGCACCCGATTTTCATTCCACGCCTATACAACATTTCTGGGACCTTTCGCTCATTTCCTGTTTTACCCGTACCCCCCATTTCCTGGACGACCGACCCATATTTCTGTCTACCGGCCCTGAACTCCGTTCTGCGACAACGGGGTGCCTCGCTGCGGTTTTTTTGTATCCCAATATGAAACACAGTGCGACGAATGAGGCGCGAGACAACGGATAATTTGGTTGCTGTCGCTCTAATCTAATTCGAGGCTTGCGAAGCTGTTGGTCCTTTGTGCAAGTAGGGTGTTCGTATGAAGAATCTCGTTATGAACCCGATCACATACGCGTCCTCATGGAGTATGTTCCGGGAGAAACTTTTGAGGGAATGATCGAGGCATTGGGGCCCATGACTGAGAACGAGGCGCGCCGAATTTGCTGTCAAGGCATGGACGGGGTGCGGTATTTGCATGCACAAAATCCACCGATTGTCCAAAGAGCCATCAGAAGTGCTAACCTCCTCGTAAACCTCGACGGGTGCATGAAGATTGCTGATAGCGGACACCCGCAACTCAACGAGGATAGGCCAAGTCCTTGATGCTGGGGTTTGAACCACAACTCCCGTAATAAGGAATCGTTCTTTAGGAAACCGAATGAAGGTTTCGAGGAAACATTGCTTACATCTCTGCCTCATTTGGAACTTTGGAGGGTTTGTAATTGACTGACTCTATTCCTAAATCCTTCCCCCCCTTTTTTTTTCTTTCTTTCTTTCTAGTAAACAAGATTTCGTATTGCCCGAGGCTATTATTATCAACTAATCGGTCCTAGTCAGATTCCCAACGATAATTAAGGTCGCACGACTCCAAAATCAGAGTTTAGGGGACTCCGAAGTCCGCCGGATTCTGTGGCCGAAGCCTAAGCTTTAAGGGCACAATATTATTGTGACAAATATTATATAGCCAAGAAGCTTAGGTTTGGCTCATAGTGCATAATAGCGAGTAGCAGGCAGGAACAGCAGTATATTATTGGTACCAGAAGCATAGGGTAGGGCCGCCAGTAATATTATGCCGACCAATTGGCTATTGGGGACGAGCAGAACTCGCGAGTCAAGTGCGTATTCCAAATGAATATAGATGGATACAAATCGATGATATTACATAGAGTCAGAAAACTACAAGCGGATAACCTAAAGAAGCAATTGAACGCTGAGACGATACGAGAATGGTAGCAGATTATTCGCGGCTTCACGGACACAAAATCGAAAGATGCGCAGGTCACTGCAGAACTTGTAATATAGGGGTGCGATGCTTTCCAGGGTTCCCGGCGTGTGATGCATACGAGAAAAGCTGCGCGATTTCGACTTCACCCGGATGACACTTGGTGGAAATCCCCTTGAGCATGGCCTGCTTTTCGTTCGAAAAGCGTTGCGCATCCATGATGCTGTCCCACTGGAGAGCCCCTTATATATCGGTGATTTCGGTGTTTCCGCCCCAAATTTAGGTCTTTTGGCACCTCTATTCTAGTGCTGATTTCCTTAGGACTTTCCCTTTCGAGTTCTGTACCAATTCAATTCAATTCAAATTCCATTTGAGTGCGCGCGGGTCCCTGGGGGCCCATGTGGCACTATACGTATATACACCTGACCGGATCTGTTAAATCCTCCGTTGCGTAACACGGGTTACTGCTGGTCTATATAAGAATCGAACCCCGAGTGTTTCTCGAAAGCTGATTGGCTAATTGGGTCGGACAAGGAGCTCGGTGACGTCGCACACTCCACGGTCAGCCGTGCCGACAGCCGCTTCACCGCCACCTTGCCTTCTTTTCTCACTGGCCCCACCCTGCTCCACGTTCAACTATCAACTGAAACGCCGCTGCAATATACCTGCAGTTTGACCCAACCTTCCGTGAACTTTTGAACAACTTTAGGTCTCTGCAAGACAAAACAATAAGGGCACCCACATTTGGATTGAACGCTGGGGCGCCCTCAGTTTTGCGAAAATATCGAACGCGCCACATCCTCTCCACCAAGATGTTGCATTTCTAAATCCAGATGCTCAGCTGACTCCAGGCCCTATTTCAGCTCTTCCTCTTCCCGTACTACTGTTGGCAAATTGCAAGGACTGCCTCCTTAATCACCCTCTCAACCCAGCCAGCTGCTGGCCGCCGTTCTCCGTTCGCAGATCTCTCCGAGCTACGAGTGATAGAATTCGACCCCTGAGGCAATTATACCTGAGCCACCGGCAAGTCTGAGAATACGACGAAGGATTTAAGCGAGCTCGATTTATATCAGCCGTAATTAAAGGCGAAGGCAACGGCAAAAATGAATGAAAATAGCGTAAGCATAGAGGCGGGATTTTCCAGTTTAGGGACGGCAATTGGGAAAGGTGGAGTGCAGGTAATCTTTACAGAGCGGGTAAAGGCGAGACAGAGTTTTGAAATCTCAGGTTATACACAACTTGACCGAGACTGCGACCAAGTTCAAGGTCTGGTGTGAATTTCGACTGGGGAACAGGTAATTGCGGAAGGGGATGGAGACGGATGAAGTTTTTTGTGCATGCGGGGAAAGATGAAGGCGGAGTTTTACAACATTAAGATCAAAACAGCTGGATCAACTTGGATGTAGGCCGGGTGAAGGATCCGAATGGAAAACGGTGAGTGGGGTGTGGAACGTAGCTGATGTCTGCACTGTACCCAGGCCTAGAAAATAGTTGGTATCGAAGGACAAAACCTAGCTGTAAATTAGGCCGCTCGTCGTCAACCTTCGGTTGACGACGAGCGGCGCATCATGAACATCTAGCTCACCGTGACAAGAAAGCTCAATATGTCAATGTCCCTGGCCATATCCTCCGTAGCGTAGCACGGGTTACTGCTAGTGTTTCACGAAGAGATCCTGAACAGACCCCTCTATCTGAGTCCCATCGCAGGCATACGAGATGACCTTGATTTTGTGGTCAATAAGTCCGTTGATGACTTGGTCTACAAGCTTCGCCAAAGCATCAACTTTGAGGTCGTTTGCGATAGGAAGGGCAGCGACGATGATAGGAGTGACAGCCGCAGTGAAGGATGAATGTACAGTGGTGCTCTAAATAAATGCCGAGCCCCGGTTTGACATCATTTCATGGTCAAATTCCTTCAAACAAAATTGTAGCATGAACATTCAGTAGTGCTAAACTCGTTTGCATCGAAAAATCCATACCATACCTACTTCAATGTTGTGCAATAAAAATATTTGGGGTGTTCTGAAAAACCGACTTTGTGGGCTGGCATGCTATCGAAAATCGGTCATTGCAGCATGAAAGTACTTGAAAAATGAAGTATACTCACATTTTAGTTGACTCGATTTGATACTCATTTGAGCTCGCAATGGGCACTGCAAATCGGTCACTTTTGCTTTTTTGGGAGCATTTTCGCCCATTTTCGCCCAAAATGGCGAACTTGAGAGCCTCCGTGTGGGCTCAAATGAGTATCAAATCGAGTCAACTAAAATGTGAGTATACTTCATTTTTCAAGTACTTTCATGCTGAAATGACCGATTTTCGATAGCATGCCAGCCCACAAAGTCGGTTTTTCAGAACACCCCAAATATTTTTATTGCACAACATTGAAGTAGGTATGGTATGGATTTTTCGATGCAAACGAGCTTAGCACTACTGAATGTTCATGCCACAATTTTGTTTGAAGGAATTCGACCATGAAATGATGTCAAACCATGGCTCGGCATTTATTTAGAGCGCCACTGTAGGGTGGGATCGGGCTAAACAAGATTGGTGCCTTCAACACAGTTAATTCACACCCTTCACCCAGGCTTCCTTCGGGACACGTACCATTGTCTACCTGCGCCTCTGGCGTTTTGGCTTAGAGGAAGCCACTGGGCCGCTCAATTTACGCTTCGCGCGCGCCACGGGTGTTGTTGGAGTAATATTTGGCTGTGGGACAGTTCGATAATGGACCGAAGAAGGTCCAGCCGTAGGAACAACCTCTGAATCGACTGCAGGTTAAATCCAACCAAGATATATGGGAGCAAAGTGGTACCTGTGGATGACGGGCCCGGGATAAACCTGCCAGTGTATTCTTTGCCTCCTCCATTTCCTCTGGTGATCCGGTCTCCAGAATGGTATGAAGCGCCAAAATTTGATGTCGTGTCGCCTCGTTTCAAACCTCCTCCGACTGGCGGCAAGTGATCCGGTCCTTTTTAAAGCTGTTCAAAATCAGTAACCCGTCCAACGAGGTAACTCTCGATATCATGACATACGGTGATTCGGTTCCTTTACATCGACGAAGGTTGACAACTGTCTGTTGTAGTGTCTTCCCTTGCGATTTGTGTGCTGTCATCGCAAATGCCAGAAGAACTGGAAGTTGAGTTCTCCGAATCGTCCTGGTGTGCTTTGAATGGTAATGTTTAAATTCAATGCTGACAGTATCCTCAAGAGCAACGACATGGTGGTCCGGCAATCCTTCGATGATTCCTGGTGAGGTGTCTGGGGCCTCAATTATGCATGAAATGGCATGTCTCCGACCTTTCGCGTCCACTCTGTACCGAACACTCTTCAAGGTTCTGGAGCAACCATTGACTACGCCTCCAGGGACATCGAAGTTCTGTGAAATCATCAGAGGCATTCCAATAACAAGTGGGATTTTTCCCAGTCGCTGGTTTGTCTGCCCAGAATCCATTCGGTTCAGCTTGCCAATAAGAACCTCGTCCTCAATAGATTTATTTCTTGACATCGTGTCACTCGCATAATACCAGTGCATCGTATGTCCAGTTGCGTCCGCAAAAGCTTTGGCAGCCCTAATATTCAATGCGTCTTTTGTGGCATTGTCCGGCACTATAATCGGGGCTTGCCGCCACTTATCCTCTGTCCAATCGATGTCCAAATTTGATAAAACTCGGGTATTGAGCAATGCATAGTCGGAGTCAGTGCATCGACCCTCTCGGAGCCTGCTAAGTAGAGCTAAAAATCGTTCATTCTCTGGCCCGCTCTGACGCTTGTTCTCTGTTAGAAGGACTACAGTCTTGACCGATAACCAAAGTAATTTTCCGAACACAACATTCTGCTTCGGTCGAGTGTCAGCATTATAAAGAGCTCCGGGTGTAATTATATTGGCATACAATCTTTTTTGGCCGACAGGTGGTAACTGCGAGAAGTCACCAGCGAAGATGATGTTGATTCCCCCAAATGCGTCGGTATTTCCCTTGGCGATACTCAGGGCTTCGCTTATATCATTCAGTAAGGCACATCCAATCATTGAAACCTCGTCTATAAACAAATAATCAACTCCTTCCCACATTGACATTAAATCCCTACGAGCCTTACTGTTCATTCCAAATTTGGATTTCTGTCCCAGGTTCAATGCAGCGTGTAGCGTCATTCCAGAGATATTCCGTGCTGCAACCCCTGTATATGACGCAAGACGAAACCGACGCTCCTGAGACCTTCTCGTAAAGAAATCGGTCAATGCATTTATAACTCTGGACTTGCCAGTGCCCCCGGGACCACCGAGGAACATGCGTAATGGCTGGTCTCCTTTTTTTAGACTGTGTTCAGCTATTAGCCTGAAAGCTCTTGATTGCTCGGTGTTCAAAGTGTACGCTGCAATCACATCTTCAATTGAAAGTACTGTATCTGCGGGCTCTGCGACAGACTCAGGTACATTAGGCAAACCACTACGAACGGCTGCAGTATCTTGGTAATCCATTGACCGAAATCCGGAACCATCTTGGAGTACATCAACAGCATGTTGATTTTTTGAACTGCCTTCAACAGTTGCTGGCGGGTCTTGAAGTGATGCAGACTTTTTCCATCTTTCCTTTCGAGTCTCGTACGACTTGTGCCATCGATGTTCTTGTACTGGGTGCTTATCTTCAACCAATTCATGTCTTTCCGGTTCCACCCTGCTCTCAGCGGAATTTCCTCCAGAATACGAGAACATTCCGCTGAGCTCGGCAGATACCACTGACTCGAGAATGCGCAAACTAACTTCATTAACGTGATTTGATCGCGAGAGATCAATTGTCTCGAGATGTTCAAGCATCGTACTTTTGTCCTCTTCATCAAACATATCCTCACCGGCAGATGCCCTCCGTGCTATCTCCACTGAAATACCAGCTCTTTTCCGGTTGCTTCTATTGGCAAAGTGAGCGTCCCGACTGTCCTTACATTCATGCAGAATCTGAATATTGTCGATAGCATTCAAAATGAACGTGGAACACTCATTCCTTTCGACACCACCATGACTAAATTCGGACTTTGGCGTTCCTACAAGCACCGTCCGACATACGACCCGGATTCCTTGATCACCACGGAGGACTTGTCTAATCAGTTTCCTCCTTCGGATAGCAACGGCGACGCTCTTCAGGCTCCCGAGAAGCCTGTCCCGCATTCTAGCAATATTTCGTCCTCCGAGTCGCTCCTGATGGGATGGAAAAATAATGGTCATACTACAAAAACGGCTGGCCAGCTTAATTCACTCGTACACGACGTTCTGCGAGATCCAAATTTCAACGTGGAAGACCTTAAAGGCTTCAATGCAGAACGCGCCCAAAAAATGGTGGAAAAGGACGCCGTCGAAGCGTTCCCTCTTCTCCAGGATTTTCAAACCGCCAGTGTTGACATCGAAGTGCCGTCAGGATCCGCGAGCATTCCCCCCCGGAAGTTCTCGGTCCCTCTGCATCATTCCAGACGACATCCGGGCGATTGGAGGCGTGCAGCTCAAGAATTGTTTGCGGAGTTTATTCGAAACGGAGGTTATGTTGGGATTCAGATACGGAGAAGATTACGACGGGTCCAGGAATGCCTCCTGGCTCGACCTGAACATCCCCGGGTGGAAGCCCAGAGCAGAGGCTCGACGCGAGGAAGAGTTGGAGCAGGAGCGGGTTTGGGGATTCGATGTCGGGTGGAGATTTGCGACCGAGGAATGCGCGCTGAAGGCGAGTAGAACCCATGTCCCCCCTTCCCTTCCCTCTCTGTGCTCTGTGTCGTCGGTCGGCACACAGACATTGCCCCTTCATTCCGACATTGCATCTCCCCACTCCCCCTTCCCCCTCCACTCCAATTCCGAAGATCCCTCTGGAATCGCCTCTTGCCGCGGCCGTGGTGGACGACGACGCAGACGATGACGCCCCTGCCGACGCCGAGGTTTGGCACGAGGCGCCCGAATTACCACGGGATGAGAACCCTTCCTATCCGACCTTTACTCGCGACTTTTCAGACCTGTGCGCGGGGGCATCACGGCCTTTTGCGAGTCTGCAGCAGCGACACAAGCGCGCCCCTCGCCCTCCTTGCTATCGCTCGCCATCATCGCGTACCTCACGCGCTACTCAGACGATTATATTGAAAATCTTGGATTCGACGCCTAAAATTATTCGCAGCCGATACCCCAACCCCCTGTTCTCGTCCTCGTCGTGTTCCGCTCCTACTTGCGACGGAAATCCGTGTTGGAGAGGCTAACCACTAGACTACTTGCGTGAGTAGTCTAGTGGTTAGCCTCTCCAACAAAATATGGAAACCCCATCTTTGTGGGTATTTTTCATATCCCCCGGCTCTCTATCAGCCGAGTACAGAGTAGAAACCTAGATGCGAAAAAGACCCCGATGCGAAAATTCCGTAATTATGAGCTCAGTTTTGGTCATGTTGACCCAGTCTTTTTCTGTGGGACTCTTATAGATACTATCAACAAACCTATGTCCTCAAAAATGCTCACTCAAATCGTCGGCTAGCAGAAAGAATTGAATCCCTGCCAAAAACGGAAACTTGTGGCTGTGCTACAAGTAGCGAACGGAGAAGTCTTCCTATGAGCGTGTAAAACATTTGGCAGAGCCAATATCGCACATGGGGGAACTTTACTAATGGCTCTATCTCCTCCGACAAGCATCTGGTGGTGGGGATGCAATCAGCATGATCAGTGACCTGATTTTTCGCATCAGGGTCCCACGCTAAATTGGCCTGGAAAAGCAATGGGCTCCTACCTCACGACAACAGCCCAGAAAAATCCCGAAATATTTGGACGTACACTACATGATGGTAATGTTCTATACACAAGTTTTTGAGGGACAGAGTCTGGTATGCCATCGGGACAAACGGACGAGCTTTAAATTTTTCGCATCCGGGTTTCAACTCTGTATCGCGCGGTGCCACGGTGCCTCCGGCCTTTCGGTGCTCAGTCCCGGACTCTCCATTAACTATAAGTAATGTCCTCCCTTAGCGGGAATTGATCCGGCGGCATTCAAGCCTACCCATTAGATAAGGTTTCCATATTTTGTTGGAGAGGCTAACCACTAGACTACTCGCGCAAGTAGTCTAGTTGGTAAGACCTTCTCCAACAAATGGTAGGACATTACTTATAGTTAATGGAGAGTCCGGGACTGAGCACCGAAAGGCTGGAGGCACCGTGGCACCGCGCGATACTCGGCTGATAGAGAGCCGGGGGATATGAGAAATACCCACAAAGATGGGGTTTCCATATTTTGTTGGAGAGGCTAACCACTAGACTACTCGCACGAGTAGTCTAGTGGTTAGCCTACAACAATCCGGGTCTCGATTGGGTTCACGATCCACGACTTTGCGATCTCAGTCGTGCACTTATCGCGTTGGGTTGGGTTCGACCAGGGTGAGGGTTGGTTTGTTGATTTTCTTGGACATTGTGTTGTGTTTTTGTACATCGTGGCGCCGGGACGTCGCCATTGTGATGGTGAGCGCATGTGGTGGTGGGCGCGGCCCACACCACGGTGGCGCGGCGGCGGGTTTAGCCATATTTGGGTGTAGATTATTCATCAGCTGGTCTTTAGCCAGAGCCTTATCGATAGTTTGCGCAGCGCGGCCTCCCAGCGACTCGGAGCAGCCCCTGCCCCCTCCAACGCAACCAACCCATCGTGGCCGTGACGGTTGCCTCAGTACAACTTGGTATGTACAGTATGGTGTTCGAACTCCACGGATTCCGAATCGGGCGTGAGAACGCTCACGTATCGCTATATATGACGTGATGATGCCACCTGATGAGTCTTTAACAGACGAAACGCTGGTCCCCAGTCGCAGCTGACACCCCACCTGTTATTGCACAGGCACTAACTTACTCACAGAACCTCGAAGTCCCCCTGGCTGACTTCTAGAGCCCCCCCCCAACTCCATTGCTCTGTGCTCCCCGCGAGCAAGGGTTTGAATACATTAGAATGCCAATTATCGCTCTGTGCTTCATGTGAGGAAGTTTCCAATCAACACTCATTGACTAAACGGCGTGGCAACTCCCGGCATCAGGGCAACATTCCATCAGGACAACATTCAAAACCTTTCCTTTGAATCGTCGGGTCCAATGATTATAGAACAGTTCCGCCGGGTTCAGCAAGAGGAAGAAAATACTTAGCAATACTGAAGCCCTCGCTTTGTATGAGGGTGGATTCGAAGGCAAGGCGACGTTTCTCTGTTTTCATCCTCGGTCTTCACCAGATTGGGCCCGCAAAACTTCGACGTTACGTAGGCGACTTTCTTCTACATACCTTCCTGAAATCAAAGACACAATCTTGGAGTCTCTTAGGCTCGTTTCAGCCTCTCTAGCATCCCGGGCGTGAAATCTGAAGACAGTCGTTCAGATCACGTATACTAGAGAGGCTTGGATTTACGAGTACAGCTTAGTACGAAGTGCCTCGGAGTTTGAAAGATTTGATGACATGTCCCTCGGGCCTCTCAAGTCATCTATTCGCGTCGTTCTTTTTGCGGGGGCATATTTTGGATCAATAAGAGACCCACTGATTTTTCCGGTAGATTTTACCCCAAGAAATGGAGGACCTTTGAGAATTTCTTTTCTGCGACTTCAGGCCAGGCAATAATTGATGAGGCTGATGGCTCGGCGTTTCCATGGCGTTTCAATTTCAAACTCCGAGGCACTTCGTACTAAGCTGTATTCGTAAACTCCAGCCTCTCTAGTATACGTGATCTGAACAACTGTCTTCGGATTACAGGCGTTCGAGCGCTACAACGCCCGCAAAGTGGCCATTTTGAGCACTTTTGATCAAATTTCGGCAAAATCCGGTCAAAATGGCCGTTTTGCGGGCGCCGTAGCGCGTTATCGCCTGTATATTTTTGGATAATTCAACTTATGAAATGGAAGGGGAGATCTTACACTCCAATTCAGGCTATACAGAATGCTCTGAAAAAAATCGCTGCTCAAGTTGAAAAACGCGATTTTCGTATTTCCCTGATTTTGACGGCGCATCAACAGATTCTGATCTCATCAAAGTGCTGAAATTGTCGGCTTCCGCCGTCTCAATAACCTTACACTTGATTTCGTCCCAAGGCTACCAGCGGATAAAGCTCCTCAGGCGGAGGAATAATGCGCTTGCATCGACGCCATAGCGGGTGAGAAGATTTGCGAACCATGTCATCCCAACTACGACGCGGGGCCTCTGACCCCAGGCCACGATTTTGGCTTTGTCACTTTGATCCGGTATAAAGATTGCGTCCCGAAGCGCCCGGGCGAATTCGACCCGTAATCAACCACGGAGAGATAAAACATGTTGAAAACATGGAACAGATCCTTGAGAACGCGGCTGCGGATATGCGCGTTCCACGTCTGCCAACAAATCTCCTCGCTGAGGATAATTTCTCCTCGACGTTGACTCTCCGGATCACGGGCGAAACTCTGGAGGTCGACTGGATTATCGTCGATGCAAGCAAAGTCGGGTTCCTCAAGAATGAGGGCACCAATTCCAGGTTCGGAACTAGTGGTACCATCGGTGGGCTCGCGCTCAGCCGGTGCGGGAGTTTGTTTGAGAGGAGGCTGAGGCGCGGCGATGGGAACTGAGGGGAGATTTGAAACAGGAGATAGACGAAGATGATTTTGTCGAAAAGGAATGTCAAATGGCATGGGACCAAAATCCACAAGTTATCGCCGCTGCTGCCCGATTTTAATTATGTTGCGTATCGGCCGTCCAGTGCTTCCACAGTCCCACGAGCGATTATGCGGGTGCGGTCATTTAACAGCAGGATCGAATTACCGAGTGGGATCGGATTCGGAAGTGGAGTTGGAAGTGGAATTTGGCTGAGGACATTGTAAATGCATAGACACGCATAGACGTCGAGTGTAGCGTAACGTATCTGAGCATCTTACAATGTCTCGCGATCCCAAGCACTGCTAAGATGTTCCGACACATTTTTATTCAGCCGCTTCCCAGGAACTTTGGCGCAAAGATCAACGGTTATCCATCACCTGAACACGGAAATTGGAGGGAAACTTCAGGGCATCGAGGTGGCCATGTTTCTCCACAGTAACGACCGCATCACAGAGAGAGTCGAAGACATACTCGAGGAAGTCTTTGTCGGACATGTTGTCAGTATAAAAGACAGCGGGCTGACCATGCTCGTATAGCGAATGACGCATGCGGTGAAGGGCAAGTTCAAACTGAGAATGTGATTTCGTGGAAACCAGGTTGCAGACACGAATTTCGCCATTCTCGTTGGTGACGGTGAGAGGCGCAATGAAGACCTGCTCTCCATTGACCTTCGTGATATGCTTTGCAAGCTAGGAAATATATCAGACGAGGGAAAATAAAAGTATGAATGACACATGCCTTGAAACTATGATCAATCGCGTTAATGAGCGCTGGAAAAAGGGACATGGCTTGATCGAAATCGGGGCCATGAAGCCCGATAAACTTGTCGAACAAATCGCGCAGCCACTGTGAGCTCGAAATAAATCCGTGAAAACCCTCTGAGGTGTTGTCGTCGAAGACACGGAAGCTCTTGAATTTTTTACCCCGCCATTTGTGCATTGCTTGTCCTTTAGCGAGTAACTACCGACTACGAGCATGTTACTGAGGCATTAAAAACCTTGAGATGAAAACCCAGTGGGATAAAACATCCTCAAGGGAGAAAGCCAATCCGCACGACGACAGAGGAGCAACGGGGAGCATAGTGACTCTGACATTGAGCCAGTGAAGAAAACCAAGCCAAGCCTAAGAGTGCGTCCGTCCAACTTGCTGTCATTCGCTTGGCAGCTAATCTCGTGCCTCAGAGAAGAAGGCAAAGCCCATCGAGTAATGTTCAGATGGTGCCGAAGTTATTGCAATAATCGGTACACTTTTATGATGGCAGTTCACTGATATATCAATCACTGACCTCGGACCTGGTCAGACATAGTGTTCATGATTCCCAAAGAAATTTCAAATGGCAACTAGGTCTTCAATCAACAATGTATCGAGCAACCGTGCGATCACATGAAGGACAGCATTCTGAAGGAAGAAGCTAATGAATCAGTTGCGGAACAAGGTCAGTTGAGAATGGATTGTACCTTGACTTCTGCACTGAGTTTGTCTGCCATTGGCAAGAGGGAGGGTTCAATAAGTAGTAGTTGGGACAA
Source organism: Mycena leptocephala (assembly GCA_029378395.1). NCBI lineage: Eukaryota > Fungi > Basidiomycota > Agaricomycetes > Agaricales > Mycenaceae > Mycena > Mycena leptocephala. The sequence continues at coordinate 78,651 of JARJLF010000782.1, read as the reverse complement.
AGACGACGTCCACAGAAGGCCAGCGTCTTGTATGATCTAACTCCTGGAATGGGTGTGTGTTCGGTTGACTTTGTGTTAGATATATGCAGGGATAACCACCTCTACATTACTTCATATTTGTCTTCCGTAAACTCGTAGTTCAGGCATTTGGACCACGCAAGTATAATAAATCCCCCCCCCGCCCCCCTGCAAGTCACTGTGGGCGCGAGTCACATTCACTCAAGTGACTGTCATTTGGTGATGCGTGGAGACGCGACAGGTTCTAATAAGTTTTCAACACGTGTTTGTGGCCAGATTGAGTCAAGGATTAGGGTATTGCTTTTATTGGTTTTCGTGATATATTTGGTTCAGAAATGAAGACAGTACAATCCAATCACTGTTGCTTACTGAAATATCGCTGTCAGCACAATTACACCGTAAGGGTGAACATATAATTACTTTTGGCCCTATGACATTCGTTAGAATGTGTGTAAGTCTCCCCTCTCAAAAACTCAGCTCGTTTGGACAAGATCTGGCCCAGATAGAGCCTTTTGAAATCGAAAAGGGATCACTCTGTAATATCACCCAACAAAATATATATTTCCAATTCTGGTCATATCGCTAATTTCGTAGTAATTATTCCAGATGATTGGTCCATATACGAAGGTAATCGGAGCAAAACTGACTGAGATATGAGCAAATCGGTCGCGGGATTCAAAAAAGCGTCCAAAACAGGATGTTTTTGTTCGCACCATTGGTTCCGACATTGGCTGTAATTAACCGGGCAAGCTAAGGGCAAGGTTAAGGGTCCAATTTTTTTTTTCCCGCTAGTGCGAAAACAGTGACACGTAAGTTATTTCCACAAAACCAAGCGATGACATTAGTTTTGTTGATGGCCGTTGTTGTGCCGTGATCCTCGGGAGGGAGCAAAGCTGGTTGGAATTCCGTTGCCAGTCCAGCAAACCATGCGCGACCAAAATCCGGAAAAATCAATCGATCACAGTTTTTGTAAAATTATTTCATTCATAGCTCAATAACTTGGTTATACTGGATTTTTTCCTCACACTTCACGATCGGCATATCCTGGCCCATCACAATATACAGCAGTAATTTTACTTGGTATCATCGGGAATGGCTGTGAGTCTCATTAGGATGCCTCATAATGATCTGTCCTAAAAAATGTCGCCGGTGAGTTTCTGATGTCCCCATTTCACGCTCCTCCTAAGGTACAGTGGCGCTCTAAATAAATGCCGAGCCATGGTTTGACATCATTTCATGGTCGAATTCCTTCAAACAAAATTGTGGCATGAACATTCAGTAGTGCTAAGCTCGTTTGCATCGAAAAATCCATACCATACCTACTTCAATGTTGTGCAATAAAAATATTTGGGGTGTTCTGAAAAACCGACTTTGTGGGCTGGCATGCTATCGAAAATCGGTCATTTCAGCATGAAAGTACTTGAAAAATGAAGTATACTCACATTTTAGTTGACTCGATTTGATACTCATTTGAGCCCACACGGAGGCTCTCAAGTTCGCCATTTTGGGCGAAAATGGGCGAAAATGCTCCCAAAAAAGCAAAAGTGACCGATTTGCAGTGCCCATTGCGAGCTCAAATGAGTATCAAATCGAGTCAACTAAAATGTGAGTATACTTCATTTTTCAAGTACTTTCATGCTGCAATGACCGATTTTCGATAGCATGCCAGCCCACAAAGTCGGTTTTTCAGAACACCCCAAATATTTTTATTGCACAACATTGAAGTAGGTATGGTATGGATTTTTCGATGCAAACGAGTTTAGCACTACTGAATGTTCATGCTACAATTTTGTTTGAAGGAATTTGACCATGAAATGATGTCAAACCGGGGCTCGGCATTTATTTAGAGCACCACTGTAGGTGACAGTCACTCACATCAAGCAATCACATGACCAAAGTGTCACATCGGCAAGGCGCCAGCCACAGAAGATGTTGTGACAAAGTAAACCCAGGAAATAGTGCAATTGAGTCCTTTAGAGAGATCCCTGGTTTCAAAATCTGAAAATACCCATTATTCATAGAGTAGTATAACATTTTTGTGACCCATTTTTTTTCAAGTGCAGAAATGATTGTGTCATCGACAAGGGGGGAGCGGGATTAAAGTGCTCGCCGCTGCGGCCCTGCCTAGCTCATGGAAACGCTCTCGGCAGTCATTTAGGTGTTATTTACCTCCAGGAGAATGGTGAATCTCCTCGCTGTTGCCTCTGGGTCAAGAGACACATGCATGGGGACTGACTCCGCTAACTTGGTTACCCTATTTCTCGCATTCTCAGAACTTGCCTACATCTTTTGTAAAACCAGAGACCTAGAATGATAAAGGACCACCATAGCAGACCTCCCAATGTTCACAGCGCCCAAACACTTGACTTGTGAGGATACAAGAATATTTCTTCCCTTCTGTTGGCGTTGTTTGGCATCAGAACCGATGACGTCGTTCCGCAAAAACCTTGCTTATCTAATAGCCTTTTATGGCAATTCCACGCGTTACCCGATTTCAAACTCAGATCGACCGGTCTGTCTATGGACAGAATTCATAGACAGACCGGCTCCGGTCTAGGCTTGCATAATCTGTGCGCGTGGTTTCGAACCCGGCGGTGACCGTTTCTTTTTCTTCCCTCTCTTAAGAATGAAGCAGGCATGATCCCACTGCAATCATCAACTGGGCTACCGACACTGAAACCACACCATTTGATTTGACCATTTCCAAAGAGGTTGTTTCCATAAGAAAAAAAAATCACCGGGGTCGTAGCCGGTGATAGCCGAGGTTAGCCGGTGGCTGTGCCATTCCCTTTCAGCGCTGCCATGGCACCAAGCTAACGAGTTTCATGTCGACAGAATAGCTCAGTGTAAACCTGTCGGCTTACTAACATACATCACGGACCGTTCTTTTGGGGATGTGACCTTCGGTCACACCCCAGGCTTTTCTTGTCTCTTACTCTCATCCTCTTGTACGCGTACTCTGCTTTCTTAATCCCACGCAACGGTCTATTTGTATCTCTGGTCTCATCTGAGTGTTTCTCGCCGGTCTATTTACGGTGAGTTTCCACTTTTTTTACAAATAAACCTCCGTTGTCGCACGAATACCTCCGTTGTCGCCAATCAGGGATCTTCAGATCTCTGATTTGGAATTGCCTCCGTCCTACGCGTCTCCTGTAAGGAACGCGCTACCACGTCGACCTTCCAGCGACGTTACTGTATCCAGCGAGACCCTCCAGCTCGCGTATCGTCTGTACTCGAGTGCCACGTCACTGATACCGGCACTTTAGAGCTTTTCCAAACTGTCTCGTCAACCGTCCGTACCGACTCCCCTCCTCACCCGGCGAGCAGCCAGAGCCCAAGGAAACCTCTCGGGCTCCCTCTCGACCTTAACGCCGTCTCCACCATCGTCTGTCTCCTCCAGTGACTCGTCCTTCGAATTTCCTTCCCCATCCCCACCTTCTCCTGTACCTGTCGCCATAATGTCCGCTCCCAAAGACGCCACCGTTACCACCGTCCCCGGAAAACTCCCCATCTTCGGGCCGGGCAACATCACCGCCCTCGCGTGCTCGGAGTTCGTCAGCGCCGCGCGCAACTACTTCCTACTCAAAGACACCGCGGAGGAGAAGCGTGTCGGCATCCTTGTCGGCTGCTTTGAGGAGCCCAAGGTGAAGAACTGGCTGCGTCCTACGGCGGCTCACACGCGTCTCACGGCCTTATCCCTGAACGACTTCATGACCGAGTTCAAAACCAAGTTCCTCCCCGTCGATTGGGTTGAGAAGACCCGAAAGGAGGTACTCTCGAGCCGCATGTCCGAACACCAGACGTTCGACGAATGGTCCACCCACGTAAACTCCCTTGCCGCTCTACTCCAAGACGACTCCGCTGCTGCCACCGCTTCCGCTCTCCAGATCGACGACAAGCGCTTGCGCCACACGTTGGAGGCCGGGATGCTCGAGGACTTGCACCACCGCGTCTCCGCCGCTCCCGCCGCTAAGATCCCAGACGACCAATACGATGAGTGGATCCGCGCCGTCACCGTCATCGACCTGGAGCGCGTTTACGACGATGCTAAGATCGCCCGGATGCTCGCGACCGCAGCTTCGGCGTCTGACAAAGCTGCGAAGCGCAAGGCTAACACCGAAGCCGAGAACGAGCGCGTGACGAAGAAACCTTTTGACAACTCCCGCAAAGGAAACGTTACGAACTCCTCCGCTCCTACTTCCTCTTCCGCATCCTCCTCTAGCTTCTGCCCTCCCCTGACCGAGAACGAGCGTAACCTCCTGAAAGAAAACGATGGATGCAACAAGTGCCGGAAATTCTTCGTCGGACATCAATCCAAGACGTGCCCTAACGATTATCCCAAAGCTGCGACCTACGCCACCCTTACCCAGGCGGACGTCGACGCGGCGAAGAAGGGTAAATCCAAGGCCGTCGCTGTCGTCATGCATGGCATCGACGAAGAGAACGACAGCTCGGACGATGATGTACAGGACGAAGTAAGTGATCCCGCGCACGGCCACTTCTATTGGGACTGCCTGATAGAAGGGCCGATGTCCAATCTACCGTTGATGATTACCGCGCTGATTGATAACGGCGCCCATCTAGTTTTGATAAACGAGGACTACGTCGATAAGTTACAACTCCGTCGCTTCAAACTCTTGAAACCAGAACCCTTCTCCTTAGCTATCGATTCGCCAACTGCATACCTATATGAATACGTTAAAATTCCCCTCACATCTCGAGACCAATCATGGTCCTCTTCTTCTGTACGCGCGCTGATAGCGCGAGACTTGTGTTGTGATATAATCTTGGGCATACCATGGCTTGCACGCAATAATATAGTGATTGATCATAGTGCACGAACAGTTGTGGATAAGAAAACTAACTACGACCTCCTGAATCCTGTTGCCCCCAAACCCACGCCGCCTCGACGGGAACACCCTATTGAGAAGCGTAAGCGGACTAAGCGCGACCATATTGAGATGGCGCGTGAACTCAAAGCCGTCTGTGCCGTGCGACGTGAGCGTTTAGAGGCTGAAGGAGGCTTCGAAATTGTGAAACCATTCGATGTTATCGCTGCGGTACGAGAACGAGTCGAAACCTTGGCTCACTGCGTAGAACTTACCAAGAAGGGTAAAAAAATTCGTAATGACTACCCTACACTGTTCGAGCCTGTACCACATATAGACTTCCTCCCAAAGAACGTTGTCTGCGAGATCAAAGTCAAACAGGCGGAACATGACATTGAAACCCGGACTTACCAGAGCCCGCGGAAATACAAAGATGCATGGCAGACATTGATCCAGACGCACCTCGAGGCAGGACGTATCCGTCCTTCAACCTCCCCGCATGCCTCTCCTGCCCTACTCATCCCGAAGGCAGACAAGACGGCATTGCCCCGATGGGTGAACGACTTCAGGCGTTTGAACGCGATCACGATTCGTGACGCGTTTCCCCTACCGCGCGTCGATGACATCCTGGCCGACTGTGCAAAAGGGAAGATTTGGTCGGTCATCGACTTTACCGACAGTTTCTTCCAAACACGCCTGGATGAAGAATCCATCAAGTATACAGCTGTTAGTACGCCGCTCGGATTATACGAGTGGTTAGTAATGCCACAAGGCCTAAAGAACGCACCAGCTGTCCAGCAAAGGCGTGTTACCGCGGCCTTGCGCGAATTCATCGGAAAGACTTGTCACGTCTATCTTGATGATATTGTAATTTGGTCTGACGACGTCGAAACACATGATGAAGACGTCCGTGCCGTTTTTGAGGCCTTGCGAAAGGCCGGCCTCTATTGTAACCCGAAGAAGACGAAGTTATTCCAGTATGAGATAGATTTCCTGGGTCACCACATCTCTCAACGAGGGATCGAGGCAGACACCAAGAAAGTTGAACGTATCATGAACTGGCCGCAACCGAAAACGTCGACGAATGTGCGAGCGTTTCTCGGGCTGGTACGATACATCAGCAAGTTCCTCCCTGATCTCGCTACCTGGACACCGACCTTGGAAAACCTGACCACCAAGGAATGTGACAAGGATTTTCCTGAGTGGAATGCAAACCACCAGCGAGCCTTTGACGAGATAAAAAGGATCGTGGTGAGCCGTGACTGCCTCACGGTCATCGACCACGAGAACCGAGGGGAAAACAAGATCTTCGTCACAGCAGACGCAAGTGACAAGCACTCGGGGGCCTTGCTCTCCTATGGCGAGACCTGGGAGAGCGCACGTCCAGTGGCCTTTGAGTCAACCTCGTTCAAAGATGCCGAATTGAATTATCCTATACACGAGAAGGAGTTGCTCGCTATAATCCGCGCTCTGAAAAAATGGAGAGTCGACCTCATTGGGAACGACTTTACAATCTTCACCGACCATCGCACCTTAGAGTCTTTTGACACACAAAAGGACCTGTCGAGACGTCAGGCGCGCTGGATGGAGTTTTTGTCCCAGTTCGAATATTCGATCGTTTACTTAAAAGGCGAGGACAACACAGTCGCAGACGCGTTGTCTCGTACAGAATTCGACAAAAGCAATGCAGCAGTCGAGGACGCGCGGAAGCAAACAACAATTGCTTCCGTTTTACGTCCGTGCACTGCCTCCCCATTCCTGACTGCACAATGCTTGGCGCGGACACGGATCAAGGTCCCCACCACGAACATAACGTCCCCGCCAATTGCTTCCGTCCTCAAAATTTCATCCGACGCATCTATCCTAGCATCCATTAAAGCTGGCTATGCTTCTGACCCTTGGTGCGCCAAACTCGAATCCGCGAGCAAAGGCATGCCGGGACTGGAATTTCGCCTACCAGAGGCCTCTGGTACGTTGCAGACAGGCTCATAGTTCCGAGGGTCGGCGACATCCGACAGACCCTATTTCATCTCGCGCACGATACCCTTGGCCACTTTGGATTCGATAAATGCTATAAAACTCTACGGGATTGCTATTACTGGCCAAATATGTGTCGCGATCTCGAAGAGGCTTACATACCATCGTGTCCGGATTGCCAACGCAACAAATCTGGAACAAAAAAACCGGCTGGTCCTCTTCACCCGAATCCTATCCCGGAGAAATGTGGCGACTCAGTAGCCATTGACTTCATCGGACCGCTCCCAACCGACCAAGGCTTTAACTGCATCGCTTCGTTCACCGATCGGCTGGGAGCCGACATCCGACTGGTCCCCACTCGTACCGACATCTCAGCCGAGGATTTTGCTCTTCTATTTTTCGATAACTGGTACTGTGAAAATGGTCTCCCTCTCGACATTTTCAGCGACCGTGACAAACTCTTCGTATCGGCCTTCTGGAAAGCCCTGCACAAACTCACTGGTGTAAAACTCAAAATGTCGACCGCCTTCCATCCGGAAACCGACGGTGCGAGCGAACGCACAAATAAAACTGTGAACCAGGCTGTTCACTACCATGTCGCAAGGAACCAACGAGGCTGGGTCCGTGCATTACCACGTGTACGCTTCGACATGATGAACACCGTGAACGCTTCAATTGGCTTTTCTGGCTTCCAACTGCGCATGGGCAGGTCTCCCCGTGTAATCCCACCCCTTGTTGTAACGCCAAACGCCACCTTGCCCTCGGAGGATAGACTGGCGGCAGAACTCATTGCTAGACTCGACCTCGACGTCGTCGAAGCTCAGGAAAATTTGCTCGCTGCAAAGATCTCTCAGGCCGAACAAGCTAACAAAACGCGACGCGCCGACCACGACATAAAAGTAGGCGACCGTGTGAAGCTGACCACTGCGCATAGACGAGCAAACTACGTGAAGAAAGGCGATGGACGTGTCGCAAAGTACATGCCGCGCTTCGATGGACCCTACAAGGTCATCGCTAAACACGCTGAGTGCTCTACTTATACGCTTGATCTTCACAACCAGCCAAATGTGTTCCCCGTTTTTCACGCTTCTGAATTGGAACCCTTTATAGAGAATGACGACGATTTATTCCCTGAACGAAAGCTCGCTGAGCCCGAACCTATCCTCAACGACCATGGCGAAAAGGAATGGTTCATCGAAGACATTATCGACGAGCGACCCCGTGGACGCGGCAAACAATACCTTGTGCGTTTCACTGGATACGGCCCTGGCGGTGACCAATGGCTCCCTGCACGCGAACTCGCGCAAGCCGAGGCCCTCGACCGTTGGCTCGCCCGCACGGATCACTAGGCTGGCTAGCCGTCCCTTCTTTCTCCCTGCAGTCGGCTGGCCACCTCTTCGGGGGCCGGGGTGTTCACACTTCGCGAAATGTCGGCCGGGCATGCATTTGGTTTCGGATTTTTACTATACTTTACGTTTCACTGACTACGGTTGAATGCTGAGGGCTTATTCTCGAGGGAGGGGGAGGGTGTAAACCTGTCGGCTTACTAACATACATCACGGACCGTTCTTTTGGGGATGTGACCTTCGGTCACACCCCAGGCTTTTCTTGTCTCTTACTCTCATCCTCTTGTACGCGTACTCTGCTTTCTTAATCCCACGCAACGGTCTATTTGTATCTCTGGTCTCATCTGAGTGTTTCTCGCCGGTCTATTTACGGTGAGTTTCCACTCAGTTGGATAACACTCTCACCGCGTCTCACGTAATGAGAGTGTCCCTGGTTCGATTCCAGGGTCTGTCATTTCATCCAAATCTCAATTTGAACCCTGTGCACTTGTTCTTCCCTTGAAATGGTTTCAAATTTCAAGGTTTGAACAAGCGCCCGAGGTTTAACCTGTGATTTGGATGCACTTCCCTTTTTGTCGCAGGGGTCTCACATCCTCCCAATGGTGGAAAATATAATATTCTTTTATATTTCACAAGCAGTTTGCCGTGCTATGCCACGGACATTGGTGATTAAATAAAATTTCTCAAATTACCTAGGATGCTGCTTGTCGCCAACCTTTGGTCGGCTCCTCGCAGCCTCATAAGCAATTGAACAGTCCAAGTTTATGTAACTCTCTGGTTCTACCACCTTTGAAAGATATCAAAGATCAGACTTCATTGCGCTTGTAGTTCTCAGCTGTCATCGATCCTTGAACACTGCCGGATGTGGAATCTAGTGATTACAGCTAATGTCGGAACCTAGGGCGTGAACGAAAAATTTCCATTTTGGGAACTTTTTCATTGCGCCAACCGATTCCATCATAACTCTCTGAGTTTTGGTCAGATTACCTCGAAACATATACCATTCTTTCAGAATAATTCATCTGCAATTAGTGATGTAAAGGAAATCGCGAAAATGTATTTTATCTTTCCATTTGGCACCTGAGGCTTTGTTTCTGTTGAACACCTCCTAGGAGGGTGGGCACTTGTTCAAGGGAGGAGATGGTGGTTGCAAGGGAGAAAGGAGGCAAGGGAGCCCCACCCTTCTGAACGGGACTTGAGCGGTTGATCGGCGAGGTCGAAAATGCTAGTTTCTCATACACGTGTTAGCTTAAGAACCCCAGAAAATAAAATAGGAAATGGGACGCACATACGGAAGTCGCCGGTGCAGAGTGGGAAAAATGGAAGCATGCAAACAGGTGCATACTGATACGAGGGATCTGCTTAATGCAAGAGGTATATTAGCATCTACCAAATCCACGTACCAAATTTTGTGGCATGCGGTGACCTGGTTCCATCATAGCACAGAATTTTTAGTTCATATGAAGACTGAGACATCAACATAAACCAACTCTTGCGTCATTTTTGGCTCGATTTCTCAAATTTCTGTTTCCTAATATTCGCAATAGTGTGTTATTGAGCCTGGGACATGAAAACGCATGGGTTAACCCTTCCACTTACCGAAACAAGTCCGAAGGTGGGATCAAATTGATCCTTGTATTATGTTTTATGCGCTATAATTGTCAACGGTGGCTCTACAAGGTTGCAGGATGCATCGAAACTAATTTTCTACACTGTGAACTTGCTCATACCAAATTCGTCCACCCAGATGTGTTGCAGCTGTGGCAGTCTGTCAACCAATTAGTTGAGCAGTGCAACCAGTTAGTCTGAATTTGTTGGCACAGCCGAAGCCGTAACCTGGATTTCCGTGATCCACACGTGACATTCCCACGCTCCCAATCCGGTCGAACAGGTCTCTCTTAGGTTTTGAGGGTGGAATGTGCATATTAATACCTCATAAAGCATTCTAAACGTATTTTCTCCATCCCTAGAAGCAATAGAAAAAGATTTACCGCTATGTAGACATCATTGAATAAATTTGACTGTTTTGGATGTATATGGCACAGTATGCACTCAAAACAAGTTGAATAAGTCCACAAAATGTTCCATAAATAATGTAGTTGTTCTAAAAGATAAATATGCTTTAAAATTTGGCGACACAACCGACTTGAAGTCGAAAACGAACACAAAATCCCAATTGGGAGTGTGGGAATGTCACGTGTCGATCACGGAAATCCAGGTTACGGCTTCAACTGTGCGAATTTTTTGCATCAGGTGGCTGTTCAGTGGCTGTCCAGACCCCGTGATCTGGCCCCATTTTCGAGTGTTTTGGACGGTTTGACCAGGGAAAAGGCAGCAGTTGACTGATTTTAGGTTTGCAGGTTTTTAGATGGCGTACCGTGTACCCGTCCCCGCCAGGCCTACCCCCTGCCCAGACCGGCGACCTGTGCACTTCTTCAGGCATATGGCATGCGGATTGCGGTATGTTGTGCGAATTCTCGGGCTGGGTGGCCGGAACCCGATCCAGGTGGAAGATGGTGGTGGATGCCAAGGAGTGAAGCGCGCTTTGTGAGGCAAAAGTTCCCTCCAATGAGTGATAGCACCCCCGGAAACGGATAGCCCTGCTCAATACGAAACTTTCTGTGTCCTTCAATTTTTCTAGCATGCTCAGGGCGGCAATGCGGACTCAAACAAGGTCCCAACAATTACATCGACGCGATCACTGGCTCGGAGGACGCACCTCCGTCGGTCTAGGCGTCAAAACGTGACTTGATATGGAGACCTAATTTTTCGGGCTTGATTGTGTGGTGATAGCCAGCGCGATTCTAAGCAAAATGCCCTCATCATTGAGCCTGTGCCTTTGAGGCTCTTCATTCTAAAGGGAGGTGGTGCTGTGAGGTCTCTTCAGAGTTGCTATTGATTCAGACCAGGTGGAATGCTGTGCTCACAGAACTGCCACATGTTACCAGGTAAGGCAGGACAAGAGTAGGCATACATGATTTTGCGCAAAACCTTTTTTGCGCAATATCAAGGGAACATACACGATTGTCATGATATACTACTACATAGGATCGGGTCAGGCCGCGTCCAGCATTTTTTCTTCTTTTTCTCTCTCTTTTCCTAAGCATCGGCGAAATTTGTAGTATGAGTCTAATTGCTTCACAGTGTCATAAATTTGGACGCTTCAGTGAGGTCTACCCAAGGAGTGGTTGAAAGTTCGAGATCTAGAATATTTATCATGAAAGCTCGATTTTACCGCTGGAAAATGGAACGTACTGAATGGAGGTGGTATGATTCCGTGCACGAAACAACGGGCCAGCTCATTGCGTCGGCCAGATAGCGCACTACTGAGTTCACCCATATAATTGGGCGCAAGTGAATGGCTGCTCAATCGGGAAAAGTTGTTGCGCAGAGGGGCTATCACGGCCTTCATGTAGCGCTTTGGAAGGACGGAATAGGCGTTGCTCAGTAGTACTAGCTCATGGAACAGACGTACGTAGTGTGAACCTTGACGCCCTGGCTCCATCAAGAAATACGCGATTTGACGCTGGGCCATGGATCGACCGAAATATCGGACGAAGCCGCTTTCCTTCGGGGATGGAATCCGCCTATTTGTCATTTCTTCCACAGCAATGGAACTGGCGATCGAGATCCCCAAATTCTCAATCGCTGTTTGGGCCATCGCAGTCTTGTCTCGGTAGGTCATGAGAGTTAGCGGACAAAACAGAAGCAGATCTGGCAAGTTCTGAGCAGATTTCCACTGGGGTTCAAAGAATATGTTTCCTTTTATTACACTCGACCTTTTTTCCGTGCCCGTGAACATCGGCGAAACAAAATATCCAGACATATTTCACTTCGGTTTGCGACTGTATTCACCAAATATTCGATTCCTCACTTCGCCGGGGGTCAAATATCCCCTAGATCTGTGAATGGATAGAATGGACCTCACAGAACATTTCTCAAGTGAAAAGGACGTACTCATTCTTGTCCTCGTGCGCGATTCCAGCTGTTGGAAATTTGCCAAATAATACCAAACAATTTGGGAGAAATGGGGGGAAAATGGGAGAAATGAGAGAAAAGTCAAATAAGCCCAAAACATCACGTCCTCTTCGGCTACATAGCGAAAGAACCGGACAAGATGCTGCTTGCCCCTTCCCCACCGTCTTTCTGCTATAATTTCTTCGAATATCCATTCATCCTCGCCCGCGTCGTTGATACTCGTTATCACAAAAAGTAACCGGAAATTTGGTTACGCGAGCACATAACCCAGGCTTTGCCCATTCCTCTGGACGGATTCTTAATCTACACAAGCGGCTGCTCGGCCGCTTTGCGGCCTCGCATCCCCTTCCTTGCAGGCGAAAATCAACAGATCAAAATAAGTGTAGAAAAGAGATTGACTGTCGGATAAAAGGCGCAGATAGAATTATTTCCCTGTTCACATGTCTAAGTTTGTTTGAACGTCGGGCCGCGCGCGGCATTCAACGGAATAGCGGACTTAGAAATGCGATTGGTGTGACGATCACAGATGCCGACTCGGTGTGATTGCAGATATTAACAAATAAAGCGGAGATTGAAAAGGCTTCGGACGGACAGACAGACAACATAATTTTCTAAAGAAGGTGACTAAATTTGGCATTGGATATGACAGTTGAACTTACAGCTAATTGCAGTACCGAAGGCGCGAACAGAAAAATTGCCATTTTGGGCAAATTTTGATCCTCGCGACCGATTTGCCCATATCTCAGTGAGTTCTGCACGGATTGGGAAGAAGCTTAGCTAGATAATTTGTACTAACTCAAGCGCAATTAGTGATAGAAAGAAATTCAAAAAAATATAATATTTTACATCTCCTGGCTCTTAAAGCCCTTCTGGGCGAAAATTCAGGCTAGTGGGTCCAGTTCTTGTTGTAAGGGGCTGATTTTTTGGGTGTGTGTCCTGGCCATCGAAGGGCGTCCTGCGGCCTGTCTTCAGGTACTGCGGGGACCGTTGATTCCTCGTATCGTGGACGAATGGGGCTTGTGTCAATGGAGGTGAAAAAGATGAGAAAAAACGCACTGAAATGGCTACCGGTTAAAAGGGTGGTCATGCAAGGTTGAGTGCAGGCAGGACATCTGCAGCGGAGGGCCGGTGAATATTGGTGGAGGCATGTACTGCGCAGGTTTGTCGAGTCTTTGTTAGCCGGTCTTGGAGGGGTAATCGGACGCCATCGGGGCATCTAGGACGATGCCAGTCAGCCACAATTCGTCCTGGGGCCAATGTACGCTGCGGGCATCACGTTAGCCATGCCTACAATGCACCGAGCTCGAGGAAAATACAGACTTTGGTGAAGGCACAGAAATTGCCCCTGTGCATTTTTTGATTTCTTGGGAAATGAAGCGAGGACCCGACGGGGTACCAGACACTGAGGGACTTCCGTGAGTTTCAAGACGCAGGGTGTAGTATTCAGGGCGCATTGACCACCGGGTCATCGAGGGCGGGAGGCAGAGGGAAAGCCCAAAATGGCAGTGTGACCCAAATGTCACATACTGTACATCCCTTGCTCCCTCCTTCTCCTTTTACTGCGCTTAAAACCCACTTTCGTGGTGCAAGTCATATTTTCCAAGCATGAAAAGGCCCACAGCTGCCTCCAAAGCGCCAGAAACGCGTAATTCGCGTAGCAAGTCGCGCCAACCGCTATCCCGCGACGCGACAGAAAACAATTATCCTTCTTCACCAGCCCGAAAGAAATCCAAACCCGACCCCAGGACAGCTGCTGACAAATTTCTCGACCCATTTGCTTCTCAACAAACACCCTCTCCTTTATATGAATCCGTGTCGAATTCCCTAGTACCGCATGATCAGATCCACAGTACTACGGATTACACCACAGGAGAGTCCAGCCGAACTTAATGCTCAAACATATCCTGCCATACCCTTCTCACAGTCTACCCTTGCCCGTGGTATTCCAAACTCTACCATCTCCTTGCCCGCGCAAATTCCGCAGTCTCAGCGCTTGTATTCCGTGGCCGATGGCTCGTCTAACAGCTTGCCAATCATCGACCCCATTGCTGAACACTACAGAGTCCCCTACTCCAATGCCCTCTTCCTCTAAGCCGCGCCAAGGAGGCGCCTCACAGATTATGTCTTTTGGTGCACCTGCTACTCAGTTCACGCATCCAAGACGCGGTGCCACATCCGCTGCCACCACCGCATCTGTTTCGACTCCGCTACACCCATCCTTCGACCTATTCAGGCGAAGCGAGGCTCCTCCTTCCCCTTCTTCAACACCTCGCATTCCCGCCGCTGCAATTTATCTAACACCGAGCACTGGCATGAATCCATCTTCGACTCTAATTCAGCAGATGACTGAGCCCACCCGCCTTCTGCCTCTGATCCCTAAAGCCATTACCGACAAATTGCTCGGTCAGCAGTCTCAACTTAAAGAGACGGAGCAATGGATTCAGCGCCAGGACGATACCATCAAGGTTCTGGAGGATATGGTCGTTGTCCTGCGCAAATCGCGGCATGATTTCGAAGCACAAATGGACGATCTTGACGGCGAGAATATTATTCTCCTGCAGCGCGTGGATGGCCTCGAAAAACAAATCGAGAAGCAGAGCAGATTGATCGACCAGCTTTTCGAGGATTTTGTGCCGATTCAACAGGTAGATCGCGAGGAGAATCCGAACCCCAAGGCTGCCCGTGATAATGTTCTCAATGTGAGTTTTAAAACATCTGCGCTCTTCGCACTCTCAATGGACAAACAGGGCCCCGTTAGAAAGATGGTTCACAAACTCATCGCAGTGCTGCTGAATTTAGGAAGCAACTGAATCCAAGAGCCGTTGCCGTAGGGAGTCTAGGGACGCGCGAGAGGAATCGGTTACGTCAATACACAACGGATGTAGTCAGAAAGAAAGGAATATTGGGTGAGGGTCGCGTTAGGTTCCCATGTCGTAGCACACCCTCATGCATCCTTGACTGCTGCGTCCACGTACCCACCGCCAGACACCTCCAGGAGCCCTCCCCCTGCCTTGGACCCACTCTGCCTACTCCACCAATGACGCGGCTAGCAAGCTATGTAGAAACGACGTGGGACTCCAACTTGGCATCATTCGACTTTTACATCCTTTTTCAGGTTCTTGGTGGTGATACACAGTAAGCCTTTTTTTCGGGTGAAATATCTCCACCGCTCCTGAGCAAAAGGATCAAAAAGTGCCCAAGAAGGCAAAATTTCGGTCCGTGCCCTAAGTTCCGCAATAGAGCTGTAAGTCCACATCGCCCGAGGGATAATTGATGACCCTTAGCCAATCGTCTCGAGTAGAGCTGCGACTTGTGGGAAGTAAACGCGACCAAATCAACCACTCCCCAGGGGATAGCGGCCCAGTGTCTATGTGCCGTTTCTGGACGGCGTAACTACACAAAACTATAGGGACAGGAAATACATGAGAGCGAGTACATTACAGGGACTGCCCGGCCATTGAATAAGCAGGACGTGCGGTTAGAACCCGGCGCGGCACAGCCACTGGCCCGGCTGATCCGCAATCAAAAACGCGAAACGCATGGGTGAAAAAGAGAAATTGATTTTTTCAAAGTTCTGCTCCAGCAGATCAAGAGATGGGCTTCTTATGTTGCCATTTGCACTATTTACTTGACTTCCTGATTAAAACTGAGGAAGTAGTAGGCATTACCAAATTGGGACTTTGACTTGTCGCGAAGTCGTGTCCGCAACCATACTGGTTTGAATTTTGAGGTGCCTCAGTTCGTCGCAGAGGCCCACCGTTTCTTTAGACCAGGTGCGGTGGATATTTTCACAATCGGCACCGCTGGTAAGTCGTGGCCTGCGGACTGGGCGCGATTTCACGAGAGTAAACAAAAGGCTATACGACGGATTGTTTTCATGGGACACCCGGTAGGTTGATGCCGGTCTGGGGACATGATAACTGACATCCTGACAGACCGTGGGAAACCTCATGTCCGGGTTGGGCGTCACCTATAAAGATCGAGTCGTCTTCAACTTCAAGGAGCTGATGCCAAAAACAGCCCAACCTTTCAATAAGGATTGGCTTACCATCCTTATCGATGAGGGGCATTACGCACGGACTGGGGGTAAGCTCTATCAGGCATTCCAAGCAGCTTTCGAGACGGGCCTGGTTCGGGTGGTGGCCACAGCAACGCCGATGTACCAAAATTTAAGAGTGAGCCTGCTAGGCATCCCTGACACAGATTATTCACAAACGAGCCCATAGGACTTGGTATATATAACAAAGCTCTTGCATTCGGAGCATTTCAAAACCACGGCGGAGCAAAAAATGTTCGAAATGGTGGGCGACTACACAAGGCTCCGGTCCAAGACCCGGAAAACCGACATAGCCCACCTCACTGCCCAGTTCGAAACCCACCGCATAGCCGAAGACACAATGGCCAATTCCTTGACGCAAAAAATTGGCACACTTCTGGCAGGGATTTTGAAAGTTTTTACGGCGGACCGCATTATCCGTCGCACAGGTCGGTCGAAACGAAACGACGGACACCCGATCAGCGAGGACTTGCCTCCATGCACTCAGGTGTATGTAAAGGTAACATTGACACCTCCTGAGTTGGAGGCTGCCTGCGACGCTATGGGGGGAGCTGACGTCAGCCAGGCAATCAGGGATACGGGGCGTCTCGGAGGGGTATGTGCACAATCTGGTGTCCCGACAGCCCCGCTGACAATCTGAACAGAACTTCTTCCTGGGAGCCAGGAAGGAGACCGCTTATTATGGTTCGTCGGATAAATCGACAAAAGAGCTACAGGACTCCGAATTCGCAAACCTCGGCACCCTCAACGCCCAACTGTCGACGAAATTCAAGTGCACACTTCTCTTGATCCAGAAGATCCTCACCGAGGGCGCTGGGCAATTCTTCTCTGAGGACGAAATCGGAGTTGACAGTCTTGTCAAACAAGACTCGGAGATGGGGCTATCTATAGAAGGTTTCTCCTTTGTGAAGATCAATGGGACGGAAATGGCTGGCCCCGACAAAAAGATCCTCCTCCACACGGAGTTTTCCTTTCTACATAATTTGATAGTCAGCGTAGGTCGCCCTCACGATCTTCTCCCTTACTACTGACCTCGACGTCACACAGGCCCTGAAGCACATCGGCATAACCGCCATCGCCATTTCGGGGGCGTCGGGGACTCCAGCATCCAGATCGAGCGACCTTGACCGCTTCCGCACCGATCCCGAAATCCACGTGTTGGTCATGAGCAACGTCGGGGCCGCCGGTCTCAACATCGCCTTCTGCACTGTGCTCATCATCTCGTAAGTTTTCTGCTTAGATGGATGCAAAGACACTACTGAGTGTCGTAGGATGCTGGATGGTCAAAGGTACACGGGGACCAAGTCGCGGGTCGCATCAATAGGAGGGGTCAAAAGCGACGGAGCTTCGTGTACCAGATGGCAGCGGACGGCTCCATCGATATGGCCCTCTTGGCGAACGGCCGGAACAAGGGCGCTATGCTTAAATCTTTCTTGTCTGTGAGCCGAAACCAAGATGAGTCTCCGTCTGCTGCGCAAAAGGACTTGTAACATGCCACGGCAGCAATATGGAAACAACTGAATGACCAAGCCGACGACGAGGACATACGGGAGATCTACCGACATGAGTACAACATGGAGATGGAAGAACTGGTCGAAGCCAAAGAGGTGGGGAAGTTCAAAGCATTCAGCCTCCCCGGCGACGAGGGACTCTCGGATGATGGTGCGACACAGAAGTCCCGGAAGAAGGCGAAGAGGGGCAAAGCACAGAAGAAAGATCCAGCCCCCAAAAATAAATCTGGAAAGCGCAAGGCTGTGGATGCTGTGGATGCTGGGGGAAAGAGGGCAAAGAAGCCTAGGGCTGAGTTGAACTCTCGGCTTGACATTGAAGCCAATCACGTGCCAAATCCTCCGGCCGCCTAAGACAAATTTATGTCGTGTTACAACTCCAACTAAGTCTCCAACATATTTACACTCAGTTAAATTTTCAAGTAGGCTAGAGTGGGCTTTGCCGCGAAAGTGCGTTACCATTGTTATTCTTGTATATCATGAATAGAATCTTTGTCCGACAAAGATTTCGTCCGTATCCGAGGCATCATGATTCTATGAACACGAAATGGTGCGCGCCTCTCTCTCTGATGGGCGTCCCGGACGCCCATCACTGCAGCAAGTGGTATATTCTCATGCTTGGCCCTCTCTCTAGTTTTGTATGAACTCAATTATTTGGGAGCATATTTTCATTGCAATAGGTGCGTTCAGAGTAAACTTTCTGCGCGCAGCCGCAGACGCAGAAGGTCATGTGCCGTGAACTTGAGTCACTGTCCGTAGCACTTTGCTCGTATTTACCAAGGATTTTCACCCTTCTCTCTTTTTTCGTCGGCGCCTGCGCGGACTCGTCAACGACTCACTACACGCTTTACCATACTTCGCCTTTAATCTCACATTTACATGGCTCCCGCTGCCTCCAAACTGGGCCCTCTGCCGTGGGCTGCGAATCAATACGCGCTGACTTCACAGCTGATCACACTGCTTCAAAAACAAGAGAATTTCATTGTTCTCTTCGGAAAGAAGGACGCGAGCGAGGCAAGTCATGAATCTGTTGCATTATAGAACCCAAGAACTTAATTATGCTCAAGAACACATCCTCCGACCGCAAAATCAGGGTATATGAGCGCATTGCCAAGGAAATGTTCCCTGAGGACTTTGAGATCTATGCCAAAACCCTTGGTAAACGTGTCAAGGCCAAGGCTGATGAGTGCGTCACCTATTAGAAACTTGAATCGAATCTTAATCGTCCAAAGTCTGGACCTCTCGCCACAAGCCTCTGAATCCAACGTGCTCATCCAGCCACTGTTTCTCGTGTTCTTTCTCTTCCGGTGTCCAAGGCCGCATAAACATGTTGTGGAACGACTCGACAGCATCGAAGCATCGATATATGAAGGCCGCGACCGAGCCATCCCCAATCCTGGCCATCCTTGCGACATCTTAGACAGATGCCTCATTACCATACCCAAACGATACAGAGTGACGGCAAGCTGGATATCGAGAGGAGTCTGGACTACATTTGAATTATTGTGAAAGACCGGACGGTCTTTGATAAGCTTGAGTGTGACCTGGAAAACCATGGGAGAAACCCGAAACATCCCTTGGAATCGGTCGTGATTCGTGGGATCCAGCGCGTATATCCAGGCAACCTGCAAATTCCCCATCTCGGGGTCAGAGTCGCGGGAATGCAGATAGCGAGTGTTTTTAATACCCTCTAGGATGGCCTGGTCAAGCTTTAGTTTCGCAATTTGGGCCTGAAGTTCCCCCTCAGCGTCATCATCATCGCGGTTCCCATCATCGTCGTCGTCCAGGAATGGAGCCAGCATATCACGGACAAGCATGTATTTGAGGTAAGAGTTGGTCATTTGGGCATGGATATTTTCGCGGCCCATAGATGACACAGAGGGAGAGAAGAAAGAACTTATTGGGATCATGCACAATCTGTTGTCGATGCAAAACTACGCGTGCATAGGGGTAGGTTCGTTCCAAGCCCACTTCCTGGCATGCGGGAGGCCGGACAAACAGCGAACAAACATCGGACAAACAAGCCAAACAAGCCTTCGCCAGAAGGGGCTTGCTTCTGACTGCATCAGAAAGTGACCTTGGTGCGGTGCCTCTCCCGCTCGAACGGTGAGTCCAATCTCTTGGGTCATTTGAGAAAGGTTGTTCTAATCCTCTCTGGCCTCCCAGACGAAAGGTCCGAGGGATTTTTTCGTAAAATGGAGTACCTAGGAGCCTCGCAAGTGCTGTAAATGTCAAATATTCATTTTGGTGTCTTGGAACTCTGGTGGTTAATTATATTTTGGTTTGACCTCACTGGGCCATTCTAATACACAAAATACTGCAGCCTACAAATTTTCTAGGTATGGGATTTCGAGGTGCTGCAGCAGTGAAAGCATTTGTGCGCGGGGAGGCGGAAATTGATGGCATCGCACACCGCAATGGCTCGCACTTCGTCCGCACAGACAAGTTTCACCTGGACTCCTGACATATATGTTCAATACTATTCCTAAATGGTCATCAAATCATGTCCTAGGGAGCAACTTGTGGTTGAGAACACCAAAGCAGTCGGTGAGAGGTCCGTGACACATCGGTAACATGCTGTCACATCGAGCGATCTTGAGTCTGTTCCAGCTCACAACTCGGGAATAAGGCCATTTATCAACATTTTGTGACTTGCCAGGTATAAATAATATGTTATAGTAATATTCCAAATATTTAACACATTTTACAGAGGTCACCAGAGAGTGGGGAACTGCAGTTTTTGAAATCACACAATTTTGGGATGAATCGCTCGATAGTAAACCAGGTCTGCCTCAAGTCGTGTACCTGACAACCGGAGCATGTTAGGGTGCTTCCAAAGTGAAGTTTTCTTCTTTGGAGCTAAGGAAAACATGCAGAACTGACAAAGCTATGCTCGAGTCTTTGAGGCGGGTGTTTGACGTAGTTTGATGCAAGCCCCTTCAGGCGAAGGGCCAGCTTGCCGGCGCGGAGCTGCGCGGGCTTGCTCCGATCCTAGCATAGGGGCATCTTGCCCGAAGCGGATTAAGACAAATAATGTGACCGACAGTCACCGGCACATGACCTTCTGCGCCTGCGGCTGCGCGCAGAAAGTTTACTAACGCACCTAATGTCAGTATACGGGCGTCCGGGACGCCCATCACTGCAGGAGAGATAATTTTCCCACGCCATGCTCCTCTCTCTGATGGGCGTCCCGGACGCCCATCACTGCAGCAAGTGCTATATTCTCATGCTAGGCCCTCTCTAGTATTACACGGCCGGTCCCACTCAGGAACGCTGGTTCCAGGGATTATCCCGATGTACACGCAGTTATTAAAGCTACATCTTCGTCCCTGGACCCCTTTATGCCCCCATAACCCAAACACACGGTCGCAGCGGCCTCTTGGAGTCGACACTCGCCGTGGAAGAGCCAAAGGAACATAAAGAAGCTAAAAACACATTAGCACTTCAACAGGGTCCGCCTCAATTGAGCAACTAAACAACAGAACATGGGAACAGCGTAGAATAGCTCCAGGACATCAAACACAAATTTTGCAACCAGCGCAATAGTCGACCGTGGATAGATGATGGCTTTCAAAAAACTCCGGGTTAGAGAGTTCCGCCATCTGGGTGCGAAGGTCTGGAAGATCGGCGAAGAGTTTGTGCAGGAAATTTGCCCGTAGTTCAACTAGTGCGTCCGACGACTCACAAGTGACTAGTGCATGTTCCGGAGTCTCCACTTCCGTCTTGCATAGCCTGGACAACCATTCTGATCTAGGTACTGGTTGATGTGCGTGAGCCACGTATCGCAAGACTTCAACGGCCAGCAAGTGGGTAGAGAGTAACACGGAGGTAATAGCCTCTCGATGTTTCTGAGTCTTCACCATTGTTAGGTAATGCCGCATAGAAGAAGTAACTTGAGTCGGTGGTTTATCCTTTTGAGGTTCGCTGGCCATGTAGCAAGTAGAGCTTTTCAGACGAGTCAATTTCACCTTGTAACCATTCCAGTATTCGACGTCTTTGGAATAAGTTTGACGTTTCAGAATCAGATTAGGGCAGTGGAACGGCAACCTCGTCGCAGCTTTTGTTAGATCTGTGACCCAGCATCTTTTACCCTTGCCAGCAAGTTCAAATGAACTATTAAGAGCGGCGCGAGCATAGTGACCGGCATTGAGTCCCAGTAAATAACGCAGGTGGCTGAGAGTGAGGAGGAGGCGACAGACTTGTAGAGACATGATCCCAGTTTCCGTGAAGAGGGGGGCTATCATGGAACGGCAGTGGAAATCGAGCATATGACGAATGAAGCTAACCTGAACTTTACAGAGTTTTTTGACGTGTACATCTTCACTGTCCGGCCAAATCTCGCACACATGAATCAAGTGACAGTCAACGCGGGCCATATACAACTGTTTAAGTTCCTGGGGGTTAGTCTGCCAGTCATGGCTTCTATGGCCATGATCCGGTGTCCACAATAGCGCGCAGTGCGTGCTTTGGCTTTGTAGTGTTCCGAGAACATATTGCGGGTGTTTGTTCTTAAGTTGACGCCGACATATTTCTTGTCTGTCTTGACAGTGAGTTGCCAAAAAAGAAGACTGGGAGTGGTAAATGGACAAAACCAAAAAAATCAAGATAATTGTCTTAATCAAGTTGACAAGGATAGAGTTCTTCGCGCACCAGCGTTCCAGCGTGGAGAGTTTCACTCAGAGGCCAGACAGACAGAGAAACAATAGGGAGGTCATCGGCTTGAGCCAACAGTGGGATTCTAATGCCGGCGAGAAACACATCGGTCTCATTTATCTCCAGCATCGTGCTTTTGAATTTCCTTGATTGAAGACGGAGCCGACTTTAAAGCCAATTGCCCTGTTGCCTTCACTCAAACTCTAAGAAAGTTGCAGGCACGGGCGAGGACTGAGCACCAAAATATCGTGACTCCATTCTAACTGCCAGGTTACTTGCTCTTGAGCCAATGGGTCGCCAAGGAGCGAGTTGACCGAAAGGGGAAGTGGCAGTGCATGACTGACAAATCAAGACTCAAAGACAAGGGACCAGGAGCAGGTCGACGACGGCGACGACCAGCAGTGAGCTTTTGAGGATAAGAGTTATGTACGTTGGACCAAGGAGCGAGTTGACCGAAAGGGGAAGTGGCAGTGCATGACTGACAAATCAAGACTCAAAGACAAGGGACCAGGAGCAGATCGACGACGGCGACGACCAGCAGTGAGCTTTTGAGGATAAGAGTTATGTACGTTGGAAGGATCCGATTCATACAAAGCAATGTGCAGTGGAATGAGGTGAAAGGGCTCAAAATGAGCTGGATGCACGACCACAAAGGTGGATTTCGTTTTTTTCTTTCATTTTTCTTCTCGTCCATCACGGCATCTCTCGAGATGGGAAGGCACATATAGTCTGCTCTGAGGCTACTGTGGCACGTTTTGGCAGACAGAGTGGCTCACAGGGCTAATGGCGAACTTCGACATCGGAGATGATGGTGGTAGGAGGTTATTTGTGAGCGCATTTATAGCAATGTCAGGATACGGGCATCCGGGACGCCCATCACTGCAGGAAAGAGAATTCTCCCATGCCATGCCACTCTCTCTGATGGGCGTCCCGGACGCCCATCACTGCAGCAAGTGGTATATTCTCATGCTTGGCCCTCTCTAGTTGTGTATGAACTCAATTATTTGCGACCATATTCTATAGCAATGTCAGTATATGGGCGTCCGGGACGCCCATCACTGCAGGAGAGAGAATTGTCCCACGCCATGCCTCTCTCTCTGATGGGCGTCCTGGACGCCCATCACTGTAGCAAGTGGTATATTCTCACGCTTGGCCCTCTCTCTAGTAGTGTATGAACTCAAATATTTGCGACCATATTTTATAGCAATGTCGACGTCCGGGACGCCCATCACTGCAGGAAAGAGAATTTTCTCACACCATGGCTCTCTCTCTGATGGGCGTCCCAGACGCGCATCACTGGGATTTTCAAGGATTTATCGGCTTACATGGTGCTCAGGTCAGGATATGAACCATTTGGGAGTCCAAAATCCCCGAAAATGTGATGGTTCTAGACGTTGAGGAGCTGTGTGCGCAAGTAAAATTTCCTAAAAAGGAAATAAACTCTGCGAGCTTCTGTAGCCGAATAGGCCCTTATAATACTAGCGGCTGACATAAGTGATGGCCGCTGGTGGTTTGGGCTCATTTCTCAACTGAATCCATTCAAATAAAATGCTACCATGAATGTTGAGTGATTCTAAGCTCCTACGTACAAAGATAACCATATGTTTCCCGGTTCAATGTCCTGAAATAAAATAATTTGGGGTATTCTCAGAAATCGACTTTGTAGAAATGTCTGCTATCGAAAAATGGTCATGGTAGCATGAAAGGACTTGAAAAATAAAGGACACTCACACTTTAGTTCAATCAAAATGATCGGGATTTGACCTCGCATGGAGGGTTTCAAGTTCGTGATTTGGGGCCAAAATGCCCTAAAAATGGCCAAAATGGCCTGTTTGCGGGACATTTTGTGAGCTCAAATGTGTAGCAATTCCACTCAAACAAAATTCGATCATTCCTTATTTTTCAAGTCCTTTCATGCTACCATGACCATTTTTCGATAGCAGACATTTCTACAAAGTCGATTTCTGAGAATACCCCAAATTATTTTATTTCAGGACATTGAACCGGGAAACATATGGTTATCTTTGTACGTAGGAGCTTAGAATCACTCAACATTCATGGTAGCATTTTATTTGAATGGATTCGGTTGAGAAATGAGCCCAAACCACCAGCGGCCATCACTTATGTCAGCCACTAGTAACCACTATTCAAGTCTGTGGAATGACTACATCAATAATCTCGCTAACGGGCCTGTTTGGTCTGTAGCTCTCCCTCTCTCTCTTCAATTCGGATGTTGTAGTTTGACCTCACATCCAATCCAAATTGGGGTTGTGATACTATTAGCTCCCTCCTTTTTGGAAATGAAGCTGCTTGCCATGGGATGTGTAAATTCCATGGAGGATGACCCTCTTACTGCACTCTACCAACAACACAGTATTTTTATCCCTGCATCCTCCTTGTCTATTTTTAAGTAAACTGATGTTACAATGCAAACCTCCTCGAAACTGATACAAAACTTGCATCCAACTTCTACAATCCTGTCTTTGGCTTTGGAATAGCCGTGTTTGGTTCTGAAATAGAGTGCCCCGTGTTTGGTTTTCCAATAGCTGTGTTTGGTCACAGTAGAATGCCTTGTGCTCGGTTTTCCAATAGATGTGCTCAGTTTTGGCATTCCAAAACCAAACACAGTGATTGGAAAACCAAACACAGCAAAGCCAAACACGGGCAAACGATGTGGCGTCCCAGAAAGCATTGAACATATACTCACGCGATGTGACGAGGATGGTCAAGGCCTTGAGAACGATAGGTAAGGTTTGCTGGAAATCACCTCCATATACAACAGGTACACACTCCGGATATCCTGGATAGTCCTGTCTACAGATTCTGTGCAATGTCTGTCCTGCATTGGGACTTCATCCCAGATGATGAGGCGGACCTTAGAAAGCCGTTCTGCAAGATCCGTTCCTTTTTTCACACCACAGAGAACTTCTTCGTGAAGCTTGATGAGAATTTTAAAAGTGGAGTGGGATGTACGACCACACATAAGAAGTAAAGCCGCAATTCCCGAGGATGCTACATACAGCACAATCATACCCTCACCTCTCAGTGCGTAACAGAGTGTGTTATACACATGAGTCTTCCCAGTTCCTCCAGGACCATCGAGGAAAAACAGTTTCGGATCATTTTGTCTCACCGAATGCATGATTTTGTCAAATGCTGAGGCATTAAGGCCTGCAATCCAGGGCGATGCTAAATTTGCTTGCTCCTCCCAGTCTGGCATTTTGAAAAGCATGACTTGACACAATAGAGCTGCATTCAAATGGCAGGCATTTTGAATAGCATGACCAGAAGCAAAAACGACTTTGTCATGAGCTTATGTAATCTTCTCACCTAATGAGCCGCATCTTTTCTTCGAGCCACACAAAGAGGGCTCTAAAATTCACAGATATTTTCCAGAGGTCTATTCCATGGCACTAGAAATGCACTAGGTCAATTTGCGGGCAACTCAGCTTCCAGGAAAGGTGTTGCGCAATTTGCCGGAGAGATTCAAACTCCGAATATTAGTAATAAGGCCTTACCCCGATCAGAGTGGCGCGGTAACCAACAGACCCCAACAAGCCGAGGCACGAGGTCCCCATTGTTGAAGCGTCTGTCTAGGAGAGACTAACTCGCGGACGTTTATAGGAAATTTAACCACCGGCAACTGCTGTTGTACAATATTCTTTGAATTTTTCAATTCTGGCCTCATTTTCTCTGTATACTCTTTGCACACAAGTTTGGCGAGGCCTGCTATGGAAAAAATTCAGACGCGAGAAACGGATCTTCATACAATGTCACGTTTCGACAAACTCCGTTTCGTTCACGGGGATTGCCGTAGCTCCGCTGAATTACGCGTAGACAAGGATATAAAACATTGCTGGGATATGGGCGTGCATCAGACTGTTGACAAATAACTTGTGAGCTTGTACGCAAAAAAGGTCACAAGGTCCACCAAACGAGCCACAAGGTCGCAAGATCACAAGTTAAGTCGAAATTCTCACAAGGTCAAATTTTCACGTGGAAATGATCCATATTCTGGACGTTCCCGGCGCGTCTGTGCTGTGAGGCGTGTTGGGGCAGGGCTGGCAGATGTGGCCATGGGGAGGGGTGGGCTCCTTCACTCGTCCATTGGTCAAAGGAAGGGTTCTTTTAACCATTTGGAGCCTTGTATAACCTTGCGAGCTTGTTGCCAAGCTCACAAGCCCAAAAAGGTCGCAAGCGATCTGTCAAAAGGCTGATGTGCCATTTGAAAAGCATGACCTTGAGCTAAACAATGCAATACACCAGGCTGCTATTTGAAAGGCATGACCTCGATCTAAACAATACAATACACCGGGCTGCCATTTGAAAAGCATGACCTCGATCTAAGCAATACAATGCACTGGGTTGCCATTTGAAAAGCATGATCCTGAGCTAAACAATACAATACATCGGACTGCTATTTGAAAAGTATGACCTCGAACAAAACAGTTTGGCCCGTACCACAGTCCGAGATTTCGACCCAAACCAAGATACCACATCGTTGAGATAGCCGACGCAGACATTTCTACCGCATTGATGAGATCAATATATCGTGATGCGCCGTCACAATCATCCAAATACGGAAATTCGTGTTTTCTGGCTCAATGAATTATTTTTTTGAGGAGAATATAAGGGAGCCGTCGAGTGGGCGCACTAGATCAATAAGATGAGATGAAATAAATATTTTGAGAATGCAGAACTTGGCGGCCGAAGGCCGCTGTGGATTCATGAGGACCGATGACTCGGAGAGCGAGGTTCAAGGTGGATACAGAATGGGTGGGTGTGCGGGTGGAGTTCAAGCCATGGACGCGCCAGCGAGTGGGCGGGGCTGCGAATCGGGAAACAGATGGAGCGCGGAGGCCCAACTCCAGTACGCAGTGGTGTTCGGGTCTTGAAGGAGGAGGCGACCGAAACAGCCCACACGGAGCAGAGCTCTAAGAGCAAAGCTCGCGTGAGGGCGCCGACTCAAGAGAAGACCGAACACCCCAAAAAGAGCGATGCGAGTATTAAATCGGATGTTTAAAAGTAGTGAGTCTCCGCCTCGGGAACGCGCATGTATGCAATCGATATGGAGGGATTGACACAAGATGGCCAAACCACGATATCCTTGATGCTGGACCTCGGAATATAAAAGGAGACCTGAGTTGGAATAAACCATGGTTGACCGTGAACGCAAAAGGTCGAGACCGGCGTATAGAAAGTCATATGATAGCCGGACAGGATCGCAAGAAGAGAATTATGAGGTGGATTCTTAGAATCCATGGGCTTGTAAATGGGGCCATACTATGGCGGACACAGATTTTGAGGGGGAGGAAAGGTAGACGTCACTTAGAGAAACTGGAGCGGATGAAGGATATGTCATTTCTGTCCGAAAGGAGGAGCAATCATTTAGCATCTTCTTCGAATTGAGAGGGAGCCTTAACGCCTGTTGTGTCGCAAGGATCATCAAGGTAAGGTCCAGATGTGGAAAACATCAGGGAGGGATGATCGACAAACGAGAGTGCTGTGCGATCGATTTATCGGCTGCTGAAGTGCTTGAAAGCAACAAGGCGGAAATCTTTGAGATGCCGAGAGCAAGGAAATTTTTTGAATGAGTGAATTCCGAAGAAGATCGAAATAGCCAGTCCGACCAGGTGTTCCAACGGAAAAACGATTCCGGTATCACTTGAAAAGGTGGCTGAATGGAGTCTGTGTAGTGCTAAGGATCCATGGGGAAATATTCAAGTTGAACACCAAGCCCAAGCTCTAGTCGGCTATCGAGTGGATCATGTAGGTTGCGAGACGGTCAGGATCGGTGCCCATGTTGCGGTGCAAGTCAAAACAAAAGGTCGCACTCGTGGGACCAGAGAGAAAGGAGCTCGAGAACAGCGATGCTGAGTTTTTTAATAAATAATGGTGTTTCTCCGAGCTGAGTTGATGTTGCTCGGATGCTTCCGGTCACGTCCTCTACGATTTTGTGCAGGCATTCGAGGGCGAACGGCAACCCGGGAGCGATAAGGGTAGAATAGGCAAAGGCATGCGAATGATCCAGAGCCAGATCCAGGCCGTGAAAGGACCCGGGTCAAAAGTTGTCTGAATCTTGTAAGGCATGAGTTGTTTCGGACTAGCTAGAGGAAGAAAATAGAGAAAAGAGTGACAATAAATGTGAAGACCGGTACATATGTAATGCGATTTGACTGCCATTGCAGGAAACCGGCGAGTTCCAGTTAGTGTGTGCGGGGAAGGTTGATTAAAATTTTTGATTAAATCTTGAGAGTTGTCGTGAGGCTGAGAGGGATTAGAAAAAAAAAGGCGTTGACGTTGAGGCCATGACCGATTGCCGGTTTTTGGTACCCGGCTCCAGCTACAGCTCCAGATTTGACGCCGGAGTAACTCTTACTAAAGAGTGCAGCCCAAGAAACCTCATCTGCTAATGAGGAGATTGTAGCTGAAATTGTCAAGATTTGTGATCCATTCATTTATCTATCACACTTAACTCTACCCTTGCCCAGGCACTTTGGTATTTGCCTCTTCCAATTGTTCAGGCCGGAGCATTCATCTTGGAAAGTGGGACCCTTGACACCTATTTGGGGCTACATATGAAGAGTTGAGCTCGACTGCTGAGTGAAAGGCCTCCTCAGACTCATGATGGTTATGCCTGGACAGTTTATACAACATGGCAAATGAGCCTTGAAAAGCTCACTCCAACAGCTGCTATGTTCTTACAGTTGTGTTCATTCCCCCATCGAGAAGCCATTTCCGAGGAGATATTCAGCAGGGCTGTGACATACAGTTTCGAAGAGAGTGGCCCATCCAAAGAAGACTTGCAAAAACCACTGGAATTCCTCTCACACTTTTTGGCACCCACTGGGGAATGGACTCTCTCCACTTGAAACTTAAAAATGAGATCAAAGCATATTCTCTAATGAACTTTGATCCAGAGAGAAAACTATTTTCTATCCATCCACTGGTGCATGCCTGGAGTAAAAGCATAATTCCTGATCCAGAATCATCCCATTCTGTTGTCAGGTCTATACTGGGCATGGCTATTTCAGAAATCCCAGATCGAGATACAGTTGGATTGCTCATAATGCATAAGGTTGATTCCCTGCCAAATTGAGTTGAATTTGCTCAAATCCTATGCATTATGAGCAATATGCGTTATGAGCTCACTTCTACAGTGGTGAAATGCATTCTGGTGGATCCAAAATCCCATGCATTATGAGGAATTTTGGCAGGTATGCATTATGACCTTATGCATTTTGACAGATCCGACTGTATTGAACTTGCAAGTCTAAGATTACTTCCACACATTGAATCAGTCCTGCGGGTGAACACAGAATTCATTCCAGATTTCAGGACACAATATGGACTGGTAATAAAGCTGGAAAATACAAGGAAGCTGAGAAGCTGGCACTGGAAGTGCTTGACAAATGGATGAAGATCCTGAGTGACAGTGATCCACACACCCTGGCTGCCATGGGTAATCTGGCCCTAGCATACTCCAACCTCAATGAGTCCAAGAAGGCAGAAGAACTCGAAGTTGTTGTATTGAAGAAGTGGACAGAGCTTCTGGGTGACAATCATCCAGAGACCCTGCTTGCCATGAGCAGTCAGGCAGTAGGCACGGCTCCTTAACAGGTTGCTTGCTATTGATTCGGCCCGGTCTTCACAGCACCGCCTCCGTCGAGTATGGAGAGCTTTCAGGCCTCTGGCTTAACAACCAGGGCAGCAACAGGAATCTGAACAGACAGTTTTGCTTAGAATTGCACTGGCTATCAGTAATAAATCACGTGTGCGCAAAACCTTTTTTTTTTTTTTGCGGAACGTTTGGAATAATTGGGTCGAGGATCAATTCTGATCTCCTTGCGGACCGACCTAGTCGTCCCAACCCCACCCGTTGAAATTGGCCTTGGACTTGAAACCCGGCCCGACAGGAAAAGAATCAACCGCTCGAGGAAATGCGTCTACCGCACACGCACCCAAAATATGGCGTGCGCTGTGTGGGGCTTCAGTCGCCTTCATCGACTCGGGCCTGGCGTACCAGGCCTTCATTGTCTCCAGCTTAACCGACACCCACTAAAACCCCGACCTCCCTGAACCAATCATTAGGGAGCCTGTCTTCGTCGCGCAGGACTTTGCTCCACGTCTTGCGGACAGTTGATTTTTTTAGGCCCTTCTTTCCGTATTTCATTGTGTCTGTTAGCGCACAATCCAGCGCAAGCCTGTTATTTATGGTTTTGCACCATCTGTTCTTTATTTCTCTCTCTGAGGCTGGGCCTTTCCCCCGATTACTCGTTCATTTCGGAGCTTCCAGATGAGGTGCGCGGATTCAGATACAACGATACGGAAAAGTCTGGATTCTCCCGCGTTGGGCTTCTCGGTTGCGCCACAAGCCATGATCTCGCCCATTGTGGGTCTCAAATTGGATCCAGTTTTCAGTTGCCAGAGTTCACTTGCAAGGTTCCAGACCTGGTTTTGGCCCGGTTCTCCGCATTGCGTGAGTATATGTTCCATGGATTCCGTGACTCCGCATGTGTTGCATATTCCTTGATGTTCACATCCTTGGATTTTTTCCCAGTAGCGGCCCACCTTGTATGCGTTATGGAGCAGCATCCAGAGGAAGAAACGTATGTTCCTGGGGATATCTTTGTGCTTGACGGACTTCCAGATTTGGCTTGCAGGCGGTGTATTCCCTCTTCAATCTTCGGCCGCACCTTTTGCATAGCCCATGTTTCGGACGGTGTCTCGGCGGTCAAGGGCATCTTGGTAAGCAACGGTTTCCATTTTTCTTTGCCGTATAATTTTGTAGGCTATTGATTGGGTCATGCCTTTCAATTTTGCCCCTGGCAGGACTAGGTGGTGTGGGATTTGTGTGTCGATTAGGTCGGGTTGAGTTTTTCCGCAACCCTCGCTGGCCAGTTTATCGGCACCTTCGTTTCCAGTGTTCCAAGAGTGTCCCTTAACCAATTCCAGGCTGGTTCGGGCTTTCCTCTCTCGGATGCGGGCCACTGTTACTTTAATGGCGGGGCCATTTGAGATGGTTAGAAAACCTTCGTCTTCCCATCTTTCGAGATTTTTGGTGAGTCCATCAATCACGTATCTTGAGTCGCTGTATATCGTCATTGGGATATCCTTCGGGCAGCCTTCCACAGCTTCCTTGATTGCAATAATTTCTCCCACCTGGTTGGATGGGTCGAGTTCGTCCGGGATTTTAATTGCCCGGTTCCTGATGTCATTCTCACCAAAGAAAATGCCTGATCCTGCCCGGGCCTGGTCCGTCCCGTTGTCCATAGCAGAGCCGTCCGTGAAGACTCTGATAGGCTCCTCGTCAGGTTCAGGTTCGATCTTTGTGTCTGGGACATCGGCGGAGCTCCGCAACTTGTCGTTAAAGATGCGGAATGTATCCGCTAACGTATCCTGTGAGATTTTTGTGTTGAAGACAATTGACTCTTCTCCAGAATTTGCACGGCCATCTGCCTCGATGGCTATAGAATCCTCTTTCTCGTAAGTGTGCGCAAAACTTGCTGGGTGAATAACAGGTCAAGAGGAGTACTATCCCCCCTCCCTCCCTCCCGCCGCCGTCTCGGAAAAACCTAGAACTCGGACAAACAAAGATTTCTCACGCAATACTTGACCATTTCCCAGGATTTTTGGCTTCAAAGAGACGTTAGGAGGTGGCCTGAAGATATAGGGTGCAAAACCCATGCAACCCCATATCCTTGCCATATATATTACCGAAGAAAGTTGACAACTGTGGCCATTTTGGCTGATTTTGCCTATATTCCGCCCTTGGACCTTCTCCCTGAAGTCATATTACCGAAGAAATATCTCTACAATATACCCTGACGTCGTAAGAGTACCCATATAAAAATTCGGAGGCATTCATTTCTTGTAGCTGTCACAATGAACCGAAAGATCACGCTGTGCCCGCTAACTTGATGCAAAAATGATTGCAAAAAATTCATTGCTGCCCATCGACCATCTTGTGGTCGCCTTGACCTATCTCTCATGTGTACTATAGGCTCTATCGGGGGGCACTACCCTATGAGGTCTGAGGTCTGGAGGCACTAGGACCCGAACTGGGTTGTATGCGTGGCCGGCAATCGGAAATTGACCCGTTACCTAGAACTCGGACACCCAGAAAAACCCCACCGTTTGCCCAATTTTTAACCATTTCTCATGAGGTAAAATTTGAGACAGGGGTATTAGATAGATTACTAACGATCGATGTACTCGGCCTGGGCCCAGAAACCGTCACTAAAATGCCATTCATCGATTTTCCTTGAGTATCCAGGATCTAGGGGGGGAATAGTAGGAGAAACTGCCAAAACACGCACACACGGTAAATTGGCAATGATATTTTATTTTAGCATACAATTGTTTGTCTCAATGTGTAACCAACTCTATTTCTGGTCATGCGAAAGGCACTGAATGAGGCAACGTGTTTCAGTGTGCGTGTGCGCGGCGCTCCGCAGCCTATCAATCCCGCTTTGTTGATGTCTAACAACCCGTACATCTCTCTCAACAACCACCACCATGTTCGTTGAATTCGAACAAACAACACATCCTCCAGGACCTATAAACGCAGTCCCAGGCCCTTAATACATTTATAAGCCCGCGAGTCCCCCTCTTTCACAGCAATCTATCCCCCAGCCTGAATTCGCACTTAGTAGCACCTCACAGCAATGGCCGGTCACTCTAATGTCCCTCGCCCCTCTGAGCTCGTGAGCTTGCACACGTAATTACCGGATGCCATCGGTGGAAACGGGGCAACAGCCACCTGTAAAGCCCACAATACCTTTGTAGTTGGTGCTTATCCACCACTAACTTGAAGCGTTTGAGCAATATCGTTGATTATCGTTAGTTCTGGAGCTATCACTAGAGCTATCAGTGATAGCTAATAGATATCTGTTAATTAGCTATTTTTGTCTCTGAGTGTTCCCATCAAAGATGGCGCGCGCTGCGCCATCAAGTCCGCGCCAGCGCCGCCACTTCCCACCAAATGCCCCGGACCACACCCAAGTTGCTCATTCCATGTCAGCTCAAAAAGAGCGCCTGGGATTTTCCTGGGAATTTTCTTTTGCTGGGTGAGGGCAGCGCCGAGGAATCAGGGTTTGAATACCACATTGGCAGACAATGCTGCATTTCCTCACTTTATGGAGACCTTTCAGCCCCCGCGCTTAAGAACGAGGGCACCTGCGCCAAATCTGAACAGACAGTTTTGCTCAGAATCTCTCCTGCCAATCTTCCGCGAAAAATGAGGTTTTCATAACAGGTCACGTTGAATGCTCGGATTTTTCCGTTTGAATACCACATTAGCAAACAATGCATCAGGAAAATCCGAAATTCTATGAATGGCAGGTGACAGTTATGATGGTCTTTCCTCATCTATGTTGGTCTATATGGGGCTTTATATCTTCTAGCACGGCTATATGCCAGCCCAAAAATACCAAAATGGCTGTTAATGGTGGACAGGAATGCCATCAAATCGATTGCCACACGCTCAATTTCACGTGGAATATTGCGCCGGGGATGCATCTGGCTTGGAATGGCCCAGGAAAGCTTAATTCAGTCAAGTGCTGCCATTTCCCTCCAAATGCCAACCCAAAAATACCAAATGGCTGTTAGTGGTGGACAGGCCTGCAGGAATGCCATTAAATTGGTTGCCACATGCTCAATTTCGCGTGGATGGCCTTCGATTTCACGCCGGGA
This sequence comes from Mycena leptocephala, assembly GCA_029378395.1. Lineage (NCBI taxonomy): Eukaryota > Fungi > Basidiomycota > Agaricomycetes > Agaricales > Mycenaceae > Mycena > Mycena leptocephala. The sequence goes on along the minus strand of JARJLF010000782.1, from coordinate 44,591 downwards.
ATACATCTGGCTTGGATTGGCCCAGGAAACCTTAATTCAGTCAAGTGCTGCCATTTCCCTCCAAATGTCAGCCCAAAAATACCAAAATGGCTGTTAATGGTGGACAGGAATGCCATCAAATCGATTGCCACACGCTCAATTTCATGTGGAATATTGCGCCGGGGATGCATCTGGCTTGGAATGGCCCACTGTTAAATTATATTGCCAGTTGAATTAAGAGGCCAAGCCTATTTGCCATGTGGTACACTTTCAGTACAGTTGCATTCACTACTTGCTCAGACATGCCATCTTCTGCCAATTCTGTGGCTGTCCAGGTGAGGTGGACAGCCACCGATCATTTTTGATGTGCTCCGCACAGCTAAGATTTAGAGACATGCCGAGGTGTGTATGATGGATTGCATCATATTGGTGTCATTACCCGTATCAACCAAGGGAATTCGGTTGAAGCATTAGTGGACCTTCTCGACATCTTCATTGCTACTAGAGTCATTGTCCTCCTTTCCTCGTTTATTATTGTTCTTGTTAGATTACAACTTTAGGTTCTGCTATCCATGTATTCCTGGTAGGTTCCCAGACTTACTTTGGTTGCAGTGCATATCAGCTAAAACTGCTTGCCCTAACACTGGTGTTGCACTGGATTGGAGCCTCATTTAAGCCATGAAGTGACATTCTATATATAGCCCTATTGCGGCACCTGAGTACCGAGTGACCGGGGGCCTCCAGCTCGGATCTTACCCGGTAAGCCGATTCCAACGCAATTCTAATGCAATTCTAACACAATTCTAGCCCACCCGATCAGGCGCTAAAAGGAAGGTGCGCCGGATCACCACGAGGATGGCGAGTTGGAAGTAGTAATGGAGACCCATCTTCAACAGCACCCGACGGCCTGCACTGCCATCAGAAGGGGGGGGAAATCACGAATAAATACTCAAAAAAAAAAAAAGAAGAAGAAGAAGAAGAAGAAAAAGAAAGAAGAAAAACTAAGGTGAGGTGCACCTACTGTAGGTCTTTCATTTGTGCATCGAAAGCTCGGGTTCTGACTTCAATCCTGTCTCGACGGGTGCGTCAATCGACCCGCTTGGGACTGCGAAGAAAGTGTAAACTGAATCACAATTTTTGACGATGTCGAATTGGACATACTGTTTTCCCTGGCTCTCCTCCTCCATTTCCTGACGGATGGCCTCACGGAATTCCCCGCCACCATGACGGATGCAGACCATGGTGGTCCCATCCAAGATGTCGTGGATATTGATTTCATCCTCTCAGTCGAGCTCCATTGCATTATCCTCATGTTGGTAGGCCCGCAACGCCTGTGATGGACATCGACAATATGTATTATTACTGTTCTTACATTCCGAAGAATTTTATTGGAATCTTTCTGCGCATATTGCCCATGTTCTCCATCCAAATGGTATTGAAATGATATGGAAGTAACCATAAGGCTGGATAAAAAGATTGGGACCTTTGGTATGCTATATGATGAGTTTCGTAAGGTTCAACGACCCCTGGGGTAGGGAGGAGTGCCAACCACAAAACCACATCCGTTGTTCACCTGTGGGAAAGTTTATCCACGGATGAGCATCCGTGGGGTGTTTCAAGCAAGACTGTCTCTTATGATTTCTTTCTCGTGCCCTCCTCACTAAGCCTGAAGACCCACAGGCTCTCCACCCAACAGGTGCAATTCGAAAGGCAAATCCCCCTGATGTGCGCGGCCTTGACACCACCTTCGAAAAGATTACCGCTGGAGGTCAACGCGATTCGCGCCGAGCGCGGGAACTCTTCAATGTCATCGGGAAACCGCTCTGGAGCGTCACCATCGGCGACCACTCCTTTTCTGTCTCACACCCCTTCACGCGTTCCCACCATCTCCCCGTCGGGCGCGGTACGCGCTGTTTCGTCGCGGTTGAGACCAAAACCGATCGGATCTGCCTTCTAAAAGATACTTGGCGAGTCGTGGGTTACCATCCCGAGGGACAAGTCTATGCGCGTTGAAAGAACAACAAGTGCAGAACATTCCGAATGTGATTGTTGCCCAAGACGTGGAACGGTCCCCATCACCACTGCGGTGTTGACGGTTATCCCTTTCTCTGGAGCAAATTCAAGGAGCAAGCGATTAGAGACCACCAGCACTATCGGCTGGTACTCGACGTTGTTGGACGGCCGTTGGTGGAATTCGGATCTACGCATGGGCTAGTGAAGTGTATGCTGGACGCCCTTCAAGGTAAGCCCTCTCACGTATTGATATTCTGTTCACTCAAGTCTACAAGCGCACTGCGACGCTTGGACCAAAGCTCGCGTCGAGCACCGAGATGTTTCGGTAGGCAACATAATCCTCGTAGTCGACAAGGGGATTACGAGAGGGTTGTTAATCGATTGGGAACTATCTCGATACGAAAGTGACGGTACGGCATACGAGCGTACAGTGCGTGTTTCCTCTCGGTTAAAGCCGAGCCATTTCTGATTCATCTCAACAGGGCACCCGGTAGTTCATGTCTGTCCGACTCTCCTTGGCCACCGAGCCGCAAGCACGCGAGTTGGCAGATGACCTCGAGTCATTCCTCCTGGTATTGCTTTGGGTAGCGATCACATACGCTCCGTTATGACCGCGAAAGCGCGCGCCGACAAACTCCAGATCTTCGACGACGCGAATCCAGATGCGAAATTACTACTAGTAGGCAACGGAGGGCGCTCAGTCGTATCTTTCAATCTCGATTCGCCCCATTTCGAGCATCTTCTAGTGAAGCTAGTGAATGGATTCGAAACCCGATGTACCCTGCGTCCCCGTCTGAATCCTGGCCCACCCATCTCGACAGTTCACCTCCAAAGCCACGGCTGGATGTTGGAGATGCTGCGGCAAGCTTTGGAGGACGGAACCTGGCGGGCACTAAAAGATGCTGGAGAGGCGTAGCCAGTAAAGAGCCCAGAGGTTACGGGGCTCAAGCGCAAATCTGAGATCCCGGAGTATGGGAGGTGCTCGAAGCGAGGCGTGAACAGGCGGGTGCCGAGCATTGCAAGTCCCAGGAAGACGATGTCTTCACATTCGATTTTTTTACCAGAATCATGATGTGCAATGTTTTCCCTACTCTGGAGGAATTTGCGCTCTCCTCCGCGTGTTTCCGTTCTCACTCGGCTCATACGCTCCGTTAGCGTTGGCGGTGTCTGCACAGAGCCACGGTTCGCACTGGACCGAGATTTCTCTATGACGGTACAATTGGACTGAGAACAATACGATCATTTTATACAGCTTTTAAGACCCAGCACTAGATTGCTGGCATTATTTCGTGAACATTAACCGCATATCTTCCTAACGCGATTTGCACCCAAATTCGAGCTCGTGTAGTTTTCTTCAATTATGGGTGCCCCCTTGGCTGCGGCGCAATGTTGAGGCTCGAAGTGGGCCCAAGGAACAGTTTGATCGGGAACATCACTGCGAAAACCGACAACTCGTTATGCCTTGATCTGAACACCATCTAGCAGTAGTCAATCACCGACAGGTTCAACAACTAATGAATTAATAAAACAAACAAACGCACCGCGAAGATATGCCAGCCGCAGGTAGCCTCGTGTATCCATATGGGGGAAGAATCCCCGCAGGCCTTGCATTGCAGCAACGAACAGCTCCTCCGCATCCGGGCCCGTCCAGTTAGATTCATTGCGCGAAATCGTGACTTGGAGGGTGCGAAGGTGGGAGAGCGGGAGGTTCGCGATGACTTCGTCGAGGGTGCGGAGTGATTTGGCGTCTGACTTCCGAAGAAGAGCGATCCGGACGTAGAGCTGGCTAATGACATTTTTTGAACCGACGGATTCGAGCAGGGCGGCGGCAGGGGCACTGCCGCGGTACCAACCAAGTACGGTGAGCGTCGTTAACGCGGGGAAGGCGGAGAGTCGGAAGGCAGGAGTAGCGAAGGCTGTGCGGGGGAAGATGGTTAGTGTATGACTATTGCTGTGTGGGAATAACATACTTGCGTCGATTTGGAGGGTCGTAAGGGACGGCGCGACGGAGTGCATGACCCCGATCATTTTGAGGGAGGTTTCGACCGCAATGTTCATGTTCGTGACGGCAGAGAAGTCGAAGGGGCACAGCGCGTGGACTACCCAGGAGTCGTGAGCCGTTCCCATGGCGTCCGTTATCTCTACGCTGTTCAACACGACACGACGTTGACCTGCATCAAAAGGGCGAGGCTGCACTGGAGAGGCGGAGGTGATGATGGTATTGTCCATCGCCAGACGGTCAAGGGTAGACCGCTGGCGGAACAACGCGCCTAGGCTCTCAATGTCATTGAGAACGACGGAAACGAATTGCACGCAACGGATGGACGGAAGGCCTACGATCCCTGCGGCAAGGGAGAGTGTTTTGTCGGAGACACGGGCCATGGTAGGTCCCCCATCAAGACGCAAGGTTTCCAAACGAGTGAACCGGAGTTGGGCCAATGGAACGATGATTTCAGGGCAAAGGCTGAGCCTGAGACGGCGAACGAGACAAACAAGATGTGGTGATAGGAGAACTGTACATAGGCGCTGCGAGGCGGAGGCAGCAACCGAAGGATCCCCAAAACGATACCAAGTCGCATCGATGTCGCTAAAGAGATGGTACTGGGCAGGTGCCGTGAACAAACGCGATATGAGAGCACAGGAATTCAGGTCAGTGGAGGACGAGTGGAGGAAATCCGTGATGTAGTCGCAAATCTCTTGAATTCGGAGAACAGTATGAGCGGACGCATTCTGCTCCATCGCGATGCGAAACGACTCCGATGTCATGTCACAGTCACTCCACGCTCTGGTCACGGGACCAACGAAACTCGGACGGCAGGTACTGTACTATTTCGACCAAGTATTCAGTTACTGGTTACAGAGGCCGCTGAATTGAATACTTTTTGAATGTGTGACAGGTCACCAGAGCCGTTGAATACTAGCTGCCGCACCCTTGTGTTTGAAATTTTGTGGTCTCAAATTTAATCCAATTTCTTATCCGTCTTGCAAATGTGCTCCTTTTGAAGATAGAAGAACAACAGCAAGAGGAATTTTCATTTGGTTCAAAACTGAGCGAGCAAAAAAGTTATTCACCAAATTGGCCACATGCACGTAATATATTAAAAAATTGACCGTTGAAGCTGTAAGTAGGCCCAAAATGACGGTACAGAGTTTTACCAGTCGAGCCTCTGTCCCATAGTCCCAGAAACACGACGATGAGATTTGTATGTAAAGTCGAGCTGAATGCCCGAACGAACCGCTGAGCCTCTTTCGGACCCAAGTCACTGCGATAAGCGTCCATCCACCGAATCATACGGTGTTCCAACTTGCGAATTATTGTACGTGAGACAGAGGCAAGTGCGGCCGGCATGTTTGCTTTGAGGCCTTCGAAAGTGTAATCACAGTGATCCCGCAGGTGTTTTTTGACAGTACCCCAGAAAAACTCTATTTTGGGCAGAATATCACCAGATGTCCGGCATCTTCAATTGTTTCAGCAACCATGGAGCGTTGCGCAAGGAAGTCGGGTTGCAGTTCGAGCACCCGAGCTACACAAAACCGCGCGGGGCAGTGTGAATTCCCTTCTTGCACTCCTTAACCAATTTACCCTGTGGCCACAGGCCACGCTCCTGAAGGATAACCTTCATGCCCTTCGGCTGGCCTGGATGCTCAGGATGATCGGCAGGGAAAACCATTTTTTGAACCCGCCGAACATTCCTGTCCATCCACCATCCATCACACATAAGGGCTTGTTTGCCGCCAGGATTGAGGTTCATACGGCTGACAAGCGGAGCATCCAGTCGATACATGCGATGTCCTTTGGAGTGGTCGACCATAAGGAGCATTTGGTACCCCGGTCCGTGAGCGGCTTCGAACGCAGGAATGATTTTATTCTTGAGCTAGAAATAATACCAGTTATTCAAGGTTATTGAGTGAATGAAATGATGACGAACCTGCACAATGAATTTTGTACCATCCCAGTACCCCTCGTAGCTTTTTCCGTACTCCAACTCCTCCCCTGCATCTGTGATATATCAGATGACGTCGCTACGATGCAATCCTCGGCCGACACCTTTCTTGCGGGGTTGCTCACCCTCGAGCACCCAGCTCTTTGTCGGGCCGTCATTACATTGGGTGGTCATTTCATCGTGGGGAGCGAGAACAAGTCGCCGGAGCACATACTTCCTGTCATACATCTTGTCGAGCTCCACCTCAACATCGCCAACCTTGTATTCAACCAGTCGATAGCGGTGTCCAGCCATGGCGAGCAAGAAGCGGTTTTGGCGGTTGTTGACAACATCCGGACGCTCGTGCCCATCGTAATAGAGGCCCTTCTTGTGCTCCGTGTATAAAATCCCTCGCGTTGAAGCAAGCGACGTGCAGTGCTAAGAGAAACCCCACGGCCAACCTTGAAAGAAATGCGAGGGAAAAGCTTGACCTCCATGTATTTCTTGAGGCCTGCGGGCATCTCTTCTTCGGTAATTTTCCGCAAATATTTGTCCATGGCCGCAGGGACCATCTTTTGCTGGCTGAATTCGACAAGCTTCTCCGGATCCATCGCCCACTTCTCGCTCCGACGGTACGAGCGGAGCTCAGCACGGATTATGGGGTCGTCGTAAAGCGAGTACGACTTGCCGTGTTCCCGATCTTCGACTCGGGGATGACACGATCTGATATCCAATTTCGCGTCCATTTGTGAACCATGCGCCCACCCCATGTCGTTGCAAATCCCTGCGCCTCGGCGGCGGTTTCGGACGCCGGCTTCCACAGCTTTGATTCTTCACCACCATGTGAAGATGACTTTGAATGCAGCGTGCACGGTACGACTGCAGGCTGGCATTTCCAGTTCTTTGATGCGATGAGCTTGTCAATCGCAGTAAGTGCCGACGCGAGGATGTTTGCACGAGCGGCGGTTGCCTGAGCTATTTGAATGCGACGACGTTCCGCTTGAGGAACCGCAAATTTGGTCCGTCTGAGAGGGGGAACTGGTTGGACCCGGTGGTACCTTGGCTCTTCCGCAGAGCCAGTGGATGGCGAGGATGTAAGCGTCTCTGCATCCTGGACAGGGGTGCTTTTGTCTGCGTTGCCCACACTAGGTGCTTCGCCTGGATCCTCTTTCCCACTGTCGCCTGACTCTCCAGAGGAAATGTCCGAAATGTAACCTGTGAAGATTTCACCCGCAGGAGCTGACACGACTGTCGCATTGATCTGAGGCGCAGGGGGCACGATTACAGGAACAGGGAGACTCACGTGAGCTGGTGTGGTCGCTGGGACAGCACTGTCTGGCGGCGAAACAATAGTGGTGTTCGATATGACGGTCCGAGGCAGGACAACAAACATCTTTTTGAAAGCAGTGGTGGAGGCACTTGAAGATACGATCAGAAATCATGAGGTTGAGCCGTGAAGTACTGATACTTATGTCTGGAAATCACATCCAGTTCCTCCTTATCCCGCAATTTCTTGTCCTTTCTCCGCTGCGTCCGCTCAGAGCCACCAGTGTAAGAGCCATTCAGCTTCTTTTCTGCCGCTTTCCAGTCTTTTTTTGACTTGTATTTGATTATGGCCTCGTAAGCAGTTGCGATGGAAGCATCATCGTTGTTGCCAGCAAGTGCGAAGCTCCTTAACAAATTCTGGCCCATCTTCGCACTGCCATTCTGTGTCGCTTCCAGGATCGGGGACACTGTGGTGTATAAATGGCTCAAAGAATTAAGGGGCCTTGTCGCCCTCCGTGCCATCCCAATGAACAGTTGTTGGATTCCGATGAATCTGAGGAGCTGACAATCGTGGCCTTGCGGTCTGCACGAGCAAGGGCAGCCTGGGCATTCATTTCTCAACCTAGCTGTGCGTCGGTCAGTAGGTAAATTGCAACCTCTCGTGTGGTTCTGTAATAATGTTTGACCGTCAACGCCGCCTGACAACCACGGAAGCCCCAGGGTCGGGTGCAAGTCCTTCGACAATCTCGGGGAGATTCCCGAGTACAGAGACCTGGAAGCGATCATAGTGCTTCCACGCGCATTGCTCCAAAAGATATTGCGACTCTTGATGGAGAACTCATATACTACTTACGGCACCACAAGTATCTACAGTCCATATAAATTGCCGCTAATTGATATGTCTCGTAAGCACTCTACAAACGGCTTCGGCACCGTGTCTCGCCCACTCTCTGTCCACGGGTAAAACTCTACCCAAAACTAATGTGAATTTGTCGGAATGGAACAATTTAAGGCTCTCTTTCTTGGATTCTTCCGTGGGTGGAGTGCCTCGGGTTTCTCCGAATATGAAGTAATCAACAGACGGGGTGTTGATTTCGGGATATCTCTCACCAGACCTGAATATCGGCCATGGAATATGTCGAAACTGGAAGGGGAACAAAGGCTGTTTGCTGTGTGTCATGATTTCCCACTTCTTCCTGTACATGAGCTTCTGGTCCTGAAGGGTCCCCGAGTCCCACCTCTCCCACTCCCGCTGTAGACGATGCTGTCCAAAATTTGAAAGGGCAAGGAAGGTCTGATTGGAGGTCGATAAGGGGCTTTTCGTCTGGCAATCTTCAGAAGGGCGAGTCGATCGATGGTTGTCAGGGCCACGAGTTTGAATACGTACCTGTAAGTTTTGACGCACAGTCAAACCTTGTAAACATACCCGGATAGGTGCTTGCGTGGGAATCTAAGGCTCCCTGTTACTTTGTCTCAACTCCGGAATCAGCAAGCTCACCGGAAGTGTTCGCGCTTGCTGACTTCCATCCATTGAAATGTGGCAATATTCCTCTTGTCCGGTGCTGTTCCAAGTAGTAACCCCTAGGGGAAACAAATCAGAGCAGACCGTGCAGAAATTGAGGTAACAATTCACAAGTTTCGTCAACATCCATCGGGGTGTAAACCCTCGGCTCATCAACGTTCACAGGGAGATCGTCAACGTCCATGGAAGTGTACACCTTGAATTCGATGTCTTCACTTCTGAGACCAACTTGAACGGCGAGATTCAGCGTCAGTACGATGTCTTTGAGAGGTTTGCCACTAGGTGGCAGATGACAAACACCAGCATGGTTCCGGCCCACGTTGCGTAACGGCAAGTCATTCATCCTCACCCGCCAGTAGCAGGTCGCCGACCTCGTTTTGGGAAGCAGAAACGACTTTTTATGGTGTGGAACGGCGATAGCGGCTGCCGATTGTTTAAAAACTTGTTTTATCGACGCAACGTTTACATACGCTTTTTTGGGATTTCAAACATATGGACTAATAAGCCATAAAACGTGTCGGAAAGATCTTTGTTGCTTGGTTTTGGCATAGGTACTTCAGGAAGGTGCATGGTTCTCATTTCAGTTCAGTTCATGTTCCATTATCATCACAGCAGGCCGGTTTCGGCTTATGTCCTATTGTGTCAACTGTACCGCTAATTTTAATCACTCAGCTGATCGATCGTGACCCTCAGACCCTTCCGCGAGTGATCTCTCATTTGTTGGGTCGCTCGGCATGAGCAATCGGTGGGCTGATCTGGTGCCAGTGCTGCGTGAAGGTCGGTGGCCGAAATCGGGTGGTGGAATCTCGGCGCGTCTAAATTGTTTCTCCGAGGGTGGGGGCAGCAGGATTCAAACCTGCGAGCATGTACAACATGCCGGCATAGACTGTGATGGTACCAACCTGCACATGTTTCTCATATGAGATAGTCCGTAGTTTACCGCGCCACCATGTATTGGTACCCGACCTTATTATATAATCATCGGAGTTTGAATATGTTCCCACGGCCATTCAACGCTTCCAGCACTACTCTCAGCAAAGTTTAAGAGGCAAAGTGTTTTATAATGGCATTCTGAAGCAATTTGATACCATAGAATATATGTTCTGCTGCTTTTTCTATCCCAAATCACTTCCCCGCCATTTCGGATGTCGGTCCGGTGCCGGCCCATCAAATTTCGGCATTGTTGTTCCTCTAGTCTGGCGGCGAACCTTGGCTGAAGAAGTTGTTATTAGTGGGCTACTACACATATGAGGCAGGAAATTTGGCGAAATACGCGTTGAGTAATGCATTTCAAGAACCGAAAATTTGGTGATTATATAATAAGGTCGGGTACCGATCACGGATCAAGGGGAATCGACAGACTACAACAATGCGCAGGTACGAGCACTTTTTTGTTGTAGCGTCTGTTTATAAGAGACTACATATGAGACAATATCACATCTTCCGAGCCTGATTTTGGTCAAAACAAGGTCGTTTGACCCGGGGGAACAGCTCATTAATCTTGTTCTTTCTTGTCTAGCTAAATGATAGACAGATTTGACTGCAAGCAGCGACGGAACCTGAATATCATGGACGCCATATCCTCTACTCGCGGTCATTTGGGCTCGTTTCTGGCCCAAATCACCTCAAGTAAAATTGTAGCATGAACTATCAGCAATTTCAGAAATTCACGCACCGTTTAACAACACCATCCCTTGGCAGTTCTCCCGGAAGAAAATAATTCAGGGTTGTGGGAGAAAATCAACCCTGTGGGTCCACCTTTTATGCAGAAACGGTGATGGTAGCGTAAAAGTACTTGAAAAAGCGAACCCCATCCATATCTTGGTTGACCAGAATCAGTGGGGATTTGGGCTCGGAATGCCTGGCGCAAGTTGTTGATTTTTACAGCTCTTTGCGGTACAACAGGCGCGGTCTGTTTTTTTTTTTTTTGTTCTGTTTTCGCAAGTTTTCACTAGAACAGCTGCCCTGAGCTCAATTCCTAACCGTTTCTCTTGAAAATAAGCTCATTCGATTCGCATTAAATATCCGCAGCGAATGGAATACCGGTATTTTTGATCCTTTTACGTAATATAATTTCTTCCGGAAAAACTTGGTTTTGAGTAGGACACCTGTAACACTCGGAATACTGGCCCGATTGGGCTAATCTTTGGATATGATATACATCTGATGTGACTTTAGCGAATGTGAGTGTTTACGGAGCTTAATATACTCAAATTTCCATGGACAGCTCGGCCTATGTATTATGACGTGCAATGCTTCAACGAAATCGAGTAGGCACTGTTGCCAACATGGGATGCGATCACACCCTAAGTTCCGCAAAGCGCTGTAAACAAAATGAATGGTATTTAATGTGAAATTAATGGTTTTCCTCTGTTTTAAGCGGGACAAGCGGCTGCTCGGCCGCTTCGCGGCCTCGCATCCCCTTCCGTTGGGTGCGACATTTAACTGTGGAGGTTGATGTTGAGAATTATATCAGCTTGAGAATAAGTCTGACTGTTGGTACTCACCGTCTGACAAAAGGCGCAGATAGAATCTGTTGCTAGTTCACATGGTAAAGTTTATTTACAGCTCTTTGCGGTACAACAGGCGCGGTCTGTTTTTTTTTTTGTTCTGTTTTCGCAAGTTTTCACTAGAACAGCTGCCCTGAGCTCAATTCCCAACCGTTTCCCTTGAAAATGAGCTCATTCGATTCGCATTAAATATCCGCAGCGAATGGAATACCGGTATTCTTGATCCTTTTACGTAATATAATTTCTTCCGGAAAAACTTGGTTTTGAGTAGGACACCTGTAGCATTCGGAATACTACCCCGATTGGCCTAATCTTTGGATATATTATACATCTGATGTGGCCCTAGACAATGGTGTGTTTATTTATATTACATGCTGAGTGATTGTGATTGAGTGCGCACTTTAGCGAAGTAGATATCCAGACACAACCATAAGTAGAGCTGTCCATGGAAATTTGAGTATATTAAGCTCCGTAAACACTCACATTCGCTAAAGTCACATCAGATGTATATCATATCCAAAGATTAGCCCAATCGGGCCAGTATTCCGAGTGTTACAGGTGTCCTACTCAAAACCAAGTTTTTCCGGAAGAAATTATATTACGTAAAAGGATCAAAAATACCGGTATTCCATTCGCTGCGGATATTTAATGCGAATCGAATGAGCTTATTTTCAAGAGAAACGGTTGGGAATTGAGCTCAGGGCAGCTGTTCTAGTGAAAACTTGCGAAAACAGAACAAAAAACAAAAAAAAACAGACCGCGCCTGTTGTACCGCAAAGAGCTGTAACATTTTTGACGAAAAATGGCCAAAAATGCAAAAATCACTAACTTGCGCGCCCCGCTGTGAGCGCAAATCTTCATCAATTTAGATCAATTAAATTGTGACTGTGGGCATGTGGTTCAAAATGCGAACATCTCGAGGGAATCATTCAAACCTTAAATATGTCAAGTGCACCCTTATCCCTCCTGCTCTCGGCTGAATTAAACCATTCAATAGTGAGGCACAGGGTTCAAAACAGCATTGTGGAGCATGTGATTCAAAATGCCATTCCGGGGCATGTGGTTCAAAATGCGAATTCAACCATTCAATAGTGTTCGAAATGGCATTACAGAGCATGTGATTCAAAATGCCATTCCGGGGCATGTGGTTCAAAATGCGAATTAAATCATTCAATAGTGTTCGAAATGGCATTACAGAGCATGTGATTCAAAATGCGAATTAAACCATTCAATAGTGTTTGAAATGGCATTACGGAGCATGTGATTCAAAACACCATTCCGGGGCATGTGGTTCAAAATGCAAATTAAACCATTCAATAGTGTTCAAAATGGCATTACAGAGCATGTGATTCAAAACACCATTCCAGGGCATGTGGTTCAAAATGCGAATTAAACCATTCAATAGTGTTCAAACACATTTTGGACACTATTGAATGGTTTAATTCGCATTTTGAATCACATGCTCTGGAATGCCACTGCTGCTGCACAGATCGTTTTGCAAAATGGGGGTACCAATCCTTCCAACCATATATACATGGTGATTCTTGCTCGCTTTTTCTGCTTCCAAAGATTTCGGATGCAAGTCGCTGAAAGTGTTGAAGAGAGCAGCCAGAATTCAAACTCCGAAGTTTATGTTTATGTCAGTTGACCTCCAATCACCTAGCGCATCGTAAACTACAGACTGGAGTAAACCAACACCCCGACCCAATTTATTACGAAAGAAATTGAGCCGCCGCGGTTTTCGCTCCAATTCAAGATGTTTTTCGTATGCCCGCCAATTATCCGAGAACGGCCAAATAGAGTCTCTAGAACATCGTCCCCAAGGAGACAGATGAAGGCTTTCAGTTGGCCGTCAATGAGGTGGGTTTTTGGAACCATGAGAACCGCGTTTTTAACCATGGCCCGGAGGTCGGCATTTAACTGGTGGGATAGAAAACACTCGCGTTCTGGAGGTACAAAGCGCAAAGAAGATGAGAAAATTTAACCAATGATTTGATCTGTTCGGAAGGCCCCAGTGAAAAACCCATCTTCTGGTCGTTCCAGACTCCAGAGAATGCAGCGGTGCGCCATACACCGACCCGATTAAATATCCTCCTTCGAGGTAGTGTTGCCGCCTAAGCCGATCAATTTCAAAAAATCGATATCTAGCTCGCAATAAAATGGCGATAATTCTGAGAATATTTGGGGAGATGCATCGCTCAAAAAGCCGGATGGACAGAATGCCTCCGTTGTTGGCTTTTCTTGTCCGGAGCTGTACGTCCCAGTATGCCATTTAAATTGTTCTCCATCAATTTATACAATGCTTGTCGCACGTCGAAGAGTGTGGTCGTTCCGCGAGGTTCGCACGTGAGTTATATCCCGAAATGATATGGTGAACGTTGTACTGCTTCTCCAAGTATCCGAGCGCTTTGACAGTGTATGACAGTAAAAGATGCTCATTGACTCCATTCAAACCTCAAATATGTCAGGTGGTCCCTTATCCCTCCTGCTCTCGACTGAATTACATTGGTAATATAATGCACCGGACCGTCGGTTCCATAGTGAGTCACGGGGTTCAAAATGTCATTACGAGGCACTGGGCTTAAAATGCCATTCTGGGGCACAGAGATCAAAATGCGAATAAATTCTTTACCCTCCATTCAAACCTTAAATATGTCAGGTGCTCCCTCATCCCTCCTGCTCTCAGCTGAATTACATTATAATGCACTGAACCGTCGGCTCCAGAGTGAAGTACGGGGTTCAAAATGTCATTACGAGTCATGGGGTTCAAAATGCCATTACGAGGCACTGGGCTCAAAATGCCATTCTGGGGCACAAGGACCAATAAGTAGAACCAGAAACTAAGCTACTCAAGCAGAAACTTGTTCTGGAGTTCAACCAATTTACAGCTGTTTGCACAATTGATGACAGTCGCTAAAAATAGAGAAAAGAAGAGCATATTTGATGCGGCCGATTGCCGTGCTGGTTGCTCACTCATTGTTGGGCCGATTTAGATGATTCTGGGCGCGTTCGAAAGTGGCTAAGCAGGGCTTTCAAATGATACCATACTCGCGAGGTAAGTGACAAAATTTCAGTGTTCCCAAATTCACGCTGTATTATTTTAACTGCAGCTTGAATTGCACACTGTTCCGTCAGTACTGCTTGGATTTTGATGAAAGTAGGCTCATTCGAAAGGTAATTTCAAGGCACAGGTTGGGTATATATAAGATTTTGCTTCTACTGCCAGACAATCATTTGTCAATGAATTGCACCAAGGAAGCTATAATTCCATTCTGGCACATGCATATCAAGTGTGCTGTACATTTCTATTCCATAAATGTGATTGCCTTGTCTGCCGCTTCCATGATTACTTGGATTGAAGTAAATCGAAGCAAAACCGACCGAGGACGGGCCGTTCAGAGTTCAGATGTAAATCACACAGTGCGAATTTGGGAACACTGAAATTTTGTTGTTTACCTCGCGAGTGTGGTATCATTTGAAAGCCCTGCTTAGCCGCTTTCGAACGCGCCCAGAATCATGTAAATCGGCCCAGAAATGAATGAGATCTGAGCTCGGCAAGATGGCGGATCAAAAGTTTGTTCTTGTTTATTTTTTCGCCGACTGTCATCAATTATGCAAACAGCTGTAAACCATCTCGACTTCAGCTGAAGCATCGGGGTGCGCACTAGTGCTGCAGCAGAGGCACATCAGCTGGAAAACAATGACATTTTGCACGGTTGCTTTGTCATGCAGTGAAAGGTACAAAATCCAAGGGGTTTCTGAAAACGCAAAAAAAAAGACCTTGGGCCGTTTTATTTATTTATCGACAGTCTCGCTGACCCCCCTCCTTATATACTGTAAAGAAACTGCTTACTACTATGAGATTAGGATATTTGTTTATTTTTGTCGATCGTGTTTGTATCTACTCTCGGTCCCACGTGTCCGTTAAACTCTATTGGATCGCCACCCTAGACCCTAGGTATCCGCGTGGTCGGATTAACTGTCTCCCTCGATCGTTGTTTCGACGCGATGTCGACCCACTAATCTTGAACCACTAATGTCCCCCAAACAGGACCTTCAGATTTGGATAGAGCTTAATCTCAGCTTTCGACTGATATCAAGAACATCCTCCTCCGCTAAGCCTAAGCCCTCAATCACGTTTCCTTGGGTGAGAAACCCAATTCGGTTGGCAACAATGATCGGATAGTTGATTGCCGCAAGACGCCACGATCAGCGCTCCCTGGCATATCGGATCAGTGAGCGAGCTCCTGGGCCGTTCCCCAGCCGGTAGGCTCCCCGTTCGAGATTAAGCTCGTCGAGTGTTCATCTTTCCGTGCGCGCTCGTAGGAAAGGTTCCGTGCTTCGTTCTGGTTATTCCCTTGTGTTCGTAGGCCCCACGTCTGGTGCAGCATAGCCAGATCCGGCTTATCCTCGCGCCGACCCTTAGTCTTGGAAGCCGTGCAGTACGCTTTTCTACACGGTCATCCCAGGCGAGCTTGCTTAAGGCCCTCATGCAGGATAGTGCCTTGATTAACCATTCGGGACTCATGTTAATCCTCTGGAGATAGTGTCAGAGGGGGCTGGATGCAAGGCAATAAACTGCTAGAAAACACTCTTAGGTGCTTCCCAACCCACTTGAGACAATGATTACACAGTTTTAAAGCCTTTTAAGGCTGTTTCATAAGTGGGCCTACAATTTCTTTTTGGCCAATATCACTTGAATTCAACCTCCAGATTCAAATGAAGCAACATCAGTCCATCTTGGACTTGCCATATGGTAATTGGATGCCCTCACCTCCAAACCCAAACTGTGTTTCCCAATGCCCTCAACCGCCACCTTCTAAGCTGAAAAATCCACCTCCACATGCGCAACACGCCGGAGATGGAGCACACCAAGCGTGCACATAACAGCGAACACCACAAGTGTGGACACCAGGGTGATCTGCACGGTAGGCAGGAGCGGCATCGGGATCCCCGTCAGAATGACCACAGCGAGCACCATTACGGAGGCGACAGAAAATGCAAAAGCGAATTCGACAACAATCCAGAGATACGCTGTCAGGGTCGACATGGGATATCGAGGAGGCTATATTTCGGTGAATCTGTATATATATCTGGCGTCGGTAGCCGACAAGTGTTGGTCACTCCTTTATTAAAAATATGGTTTGTATGCCGGTACCCGGCTACAGAAGGGGGAGCGCGTCAAATCTTCGAATACATATTGACTAAGGTCCATACCATACGTAGCTAGAGAGCAAACCCAATCTGTGCCCTTCGTGGTGTGTCCTCATCCAACATTCTCATTGTCAGTCACCATTGCCCTCAGGCTCTTCAACCGGCTCCATGGGAACGAACTCCGAAATGCAATACCGGCCAGAGTTTTAACTCGGGAGATGGCAACAAAAGAAAGTCATGAGGAAAAATCCTTCTCACCGAGACCAATGACCGCTTTTTTCAGAGTAATCTCGTGGCCTTTGTGGATTGTGATTGCCCATGCAGGAGTGAGCGTTTTATTTCCTCCCTGCCTTGGATCCATTAGATCCCGCATCCCCATCATGTTATGTTCCGTGGCTACGATCTTCCGTGGCGTCCGGATCGCCATTTCCTATACTTTAAAAGAGGACGCACAGCTTTTTTGATAAGTCACATGCATAAATCACGAGACTTTGTCGAGTTCTCGCTGCCGGTTGTCGAGATGTCGCCGCCGGTTCCCACAGCTTGGAATCCGCTGTGTGGTTTTCCCGGAGATGCCGCGCGCTGCGAGCGTTAGCGAGCGGCAGTGCGGCACCGTAGGGTAATAGAATTAAGCTGCAGGTTCCGCGCTGGTGCGGGTCAAATATACTCTGTCGAGATGTTGCTGCCGGTTCACACGCCTCGATCGAGGTTTACTGAGGTTTATTTGAGGTCCGATAGCTTCCACTTCTGTTTCCTCCTGCCTCCCACACTTCTCTGGCCATTTTCTCAGTGCCCTCTGCTGTTTCTTTTCTCCTCTCAATTATTTTGCTTCCTCAGTTGCTTCCCACTTTTGCCCCTGTCTCTCTGAAATCTAATCTGATCTTCCGCTTTGTGTGTGTCTTTTTGTCCCAATCCATTTCTGCCCTTTTTTTTGAGTCATTTGTAGAGCCTATCAATTAAAAAATGCAGGCCTTCAATTGCAATTGTTTTTGGTTGTAGTGTTGACACAGCTTTTACCTATAACTTCTAGGAGAGACGACAGTTTCCACAGTGCAGATTCTGTGATCCGAGAGGAGGGTGTTGACCACAATAATTTTAATATCCTATTGAATAGACAGGATGCGCAAAAGCCGCATGGGCCGCATGCGGCTTCATGCGGCTTTTGGACATTGTGCAAAGCCGCACCCAAAACAGAAGATTTGGGGCCCCAACAACATATATCTCACTAGAATACATGTAAAACAAGTGTATAGTAGACCATCGTATATTGAGGCTGTCCGAGTAGAGCACCAACAGTGTATTGGAGAAGCCAACAATTCAGCGGTTTGAGCGATGCCGTGAAAAAAACGGGTTTCCCGAGCTCTCCTCGCAGACGAATTCCACAGTACTGAAGATTTAAGTGTTTCAGGCGTCGAATAGAAGTTTGGAGATATACTGATGGTGTTTAACTCAAAATAAACACGAAACCCGCTGCGGCTTTGCACAAGAGCCAAAAGCCGCATGCGGCTCGTGCGCATCCTGTCTAATATTTTAACTCTATTTGAACCTCTGGATTGCCCCTGGCAAAACTAAAATTAATGGTTGGATGTCTGATTATGGTCCTTCGAAATCTGGAGGCATCACAAGGTCTCTGCAATGGCTCTCAAGGAATTATTACAAAAATGACACCTCATGTCATCGAAATTCAACTGATTATTGGAGAACACAATGGCAAAAAGGCCTTTATCCCACGCATCTCAATCAGTCCTTCGGCGAAGCAGATTGCTTTTGCCACGAAGCGTCGAAAGCTCCCCATTCATGTGGCCTTTCCAATGAGTATAAACAAATCAGAGTCTATGGATCATATTGGTCTGGCCCTTTGTTCTGATGTCTTCACTCATGGACAGTTATATGTTGCACTTTCTCCATACACTTCGAGTCGAAGAGTTAAAGCACTGTTTAAAAACAATGCCGGCATGGCCACAAAAAATATTGTCCACCCAGAGGTTCTGCTTTAAGTATGATGTTTACAGATTTTTCTCAGTTGGTTCAGAAGTCTAACTAAAGGATTGCTTGCAGGTAATTTGTCATGTATAGTACAGTGTTATAAATTTTGTTTGCTTTGAAACATACACTAAGATAAGATATGGAGCAACCCCCGGGGTTTGGGGCAGAGCCCCAACAAGCTGTCGACCCTGCCGGAGGGCGGCTGCGAGCGGAGCGAGTAGCCGTGCCACACCCTGATTTTTGTTATACACTCGAGGTCAACAAGAACCAGCACCGGGGTACGGTAATCCCGATGCCAATCGGTCAACCAGGCTCGGGAGCTATTTCACGCCACACTAGTCGGACTCGCGATGAACTCGTGCTGGATTGTGTGACGCCGTGATGGGTGACGACCTTCAACTACTCACGATCACGTGAGCAACGGTAAACATAGTAATACAACGGTAGCGGCAAGGGGGGTCGGTTCCGCGGTTTTTTGAAACCAGGTCTCGATTGATGAAGTTTTATGCGCTGAAAACCAATATAGTAGTCCCGAGCCGAAAGGTGAAGTCGTCGTGAAGTTTGAACCCAAAAGATTATTCCTATATCGGGGTTGATAAGAGCCGTTACGACATGGACTGCCACTCCACATCAAGTAATTTCTCACGTGTCCTGACAAGTGGCGTGACTTGAAGGACAATCTTCTCCTTCCACAGTCTACTTTTTGACAATCTGAAAACAGGGTTGGATGCAGACAAATGTCCTGATTCTGGCCCATCCAAAAAATTTGCAAAAATCGTCCGCTTTGATACCCATATAAGGCAATTTCCCACGGGGAGGGGGAGAGGGGTCGGCCGACCCTCAAAAAAAACTTTTGTAGGTGATATCTTTTTTTCTTATCTTTGATCCCCCTTGGGTAGCGGTCTCGACGGGCACGGAACTCAGAGACGAAATGCGAGCAGCGGCAACGTCGCTATACTTGCGGCTTTCAGTCTCGGAGTCCGAGGACGGCGTGTCCGACTGCTCAGCAGGCGGTTTAACGACTTTCCTGTCCTTACGCATACACAGAGAATATCCCGTTTGCGTGGTAGAAGACATCACAGATGGTTCTTCGAAGAGTATGGCGAGTTAAAAATTTAAAAAAATCAAGTGCGGACGGTTTTGGTATAGGCTGCCAAGGTGTCGGCGGTCTTGGTTGATCAGACCAAGGGGTTCCAGAGACGTTGGCGGCAGTAGTACTAGTTCAAGCGAAACTGGTAGAGCTTTGTTTTGTCAAAAGATGTGACGACGGGCAAGTCAATCGCGAGAGTGACAAGGTTTCGGCACAAAATAAGACTGAGTTCAACGAAGCGATGACAGTTGTAAAGCGTGAATTTCCTGGCACAACAGTTCTTCTGGGTTAAATTTTGTGAAAAGTTGTGAGAAGGGCCATTGGCTTCCCATCTTCATTTACAGTACTGCGCAAAATATGTGGAATATTCTGGTGGTTGAGAATGGTGTTTGCGACATTCGGGCGGCTTTTTGATCCACTAACAATATTTGGTCGGCATGGCAAAACAGTTCTTCTGGGTTAAATTTTATGAAAAGTCCTGAGAAGGAGCATTGACTTCCTATCTTCATTTGCGGCACCTCGCAAAATATTTGGATTATGCTCGTGGTCGAGAATGGTGTTTGCGACGTTTGGGCGGTTTGTTGATCCACCAACAATATTGGTCGGCATGGCACAACAGTTCTTCTGCATTGAATTTTGTGAAAAGTTGTGAAAAGGAGCATTGGCTACCCAGCTTCATTTGCGGCGCCTCGCAAAATATGTGGAATATTCTGGTGGTCGAGAATGGTATTTGCGACGTTTGGGTGGTTTTTTAGTCTGCCAACAATATTGGTCGGCATGGCACAACAGTTCTTCTGGGTTAAATTTTGTGAAAAGTCCTGAGAAGGTGCATCTGCTTCCCATCTTCATTTGCGGCACCTCGCAAAATACGTGGAATATGCTCGTGGTCGAGAATGGTGTTTCCGACGTTTGGGCGGTTTTTTGGTCCGCCAACAATATTGGTCAGCATGGCACAACAGTTCTTCTGGGTTAAATTTTGTGAAAAGTCCTTAGATGGTGCATTTCCTTCCCATCTTCATTTGTGGCACCTCGCAAAATATATGAAATATGCTGGTGCTCAAGAATGGTGTTTGCGACGTTTGGGCAGTTTTTTGATCCACCAACAATATTGGCACAAAAGTTCTTCTGAGTTAAATTTTGTGAAAAGTTGTGAGAAGGAGGATTGGCTACCCATCTTCACTTGCGGCAGGAGCAAAGGGCTCTCCATGTCATTCCAAACAAATGCATGTCACCATCGGCATGATGGGGCAATATTTCGCACCAGAACACTATTTTGTCCCCTGTGCAATCATTTCAGGCAGGACTTTGACGGGATCTTTTTGGGAGGATAGCCAGCGAAATTTGGGTTTGAACTGTCTCTTTAGATTTGTTTTAATGGCCCCAGTGCTTTTGAACAGGAACTGAGGGCTCTCCATGTCATTCCAAACAAATACATGTGATCATCGGCACGATGGGCTGAGATTTCACATCAAAACTGTATTTTGTCCCCTGGCGGCACAGTGTGCCCGGTGCCGACATTGTCCGACCCGTGCCAGATCACGTTCGACGCAGCCTTTGTGATCGGGCACGGGTCGTACACGGGTCGGCAATGTCGGCACGCTGTGCCGCCAGGGCCTTTGAACGCAGCGACTCTCCTCACCGGACGCAGTTTCATATCCTATCTGCAGGTTTCCAAGCCGATGCTGGTCGTAGTCGACGTCACATGGGGAGACAGCTGTGTAGAAAGGCCACAGGATCCCACCAGATCCGTGATCGTAGAGGCCGCTCTAGCCCTGCTCCAATACCTGCATAGTTGTAAGCAGTCCTTTGATTCCCCACCGGGTTTCTATATCATAGATAAATGCTGACACTCCTCAGCTTCTCCATGTTCGGATCACGAAAAAATTCTGTTTGAAAAAAAAAAGTATGTTTCTTTTTCACTCCAGTACCGCCGTCCGTCCTTTATTAATAATTTCTTAATTACCTTTAATTTCTTAATTAATTCTTTCTCTGATCTAAGCCGCCGAAAACGATCTGCTACGACATTGAAGAAAGCTTTTGACGCCCAAGACCACAACACCAAAAAGGTGCGCTGCGTGTGCTTCCAAATTTCGCTCCCTACTAAATTATCTGTGAACTTGGCGCATACGACGAATATGCTCACCATCGGTGCTCAGATCAATCTGTCGACCAGCCCTGCGCCGTTCAAATTGCCAGTGGAGATACTGGTGGCACTCTCCTTCCTTCTGACAGCGTGCTGAGGTCTTTTTTGGTAGCTCTTCTGCCGTTGCAGCTACTGACATGGTACGTTATGATTTGTTGGTGATTCGGTACTGACTTTGAATGCAGATGTCCCTCAGATGCGATGCGAAAACCTTCGCGTTCTTCACGCAACATATACAAAGATAAGTCCAGGCGCGAACTCGTTCTAACGATATTGATATCTTTATAGTGATGAGCTGTGTTCTCCTCTGCACATCTCTCACTGAATATGCACTCATCTCGCTTTACCGTTTGTCGTCTTCTCCTACTGACTCTTCTTTTCTAGGATAAACCTCCATAGTCACCCACTTTCGGCCATTTTCAGTAAGTGGCTCTCTGCGCGACAGTATTTGTGCAGTACTGATTAACCACTCGTCAGATAGCTGGTGAACTGGTAGCGCGTGTAGATTACGCTGTAAATGTAATATAAATAGCGGTTAATATATATATATATATTTTTGGGATTCAATGGACGGATAGTAGTGACTACACCACAACCGATCCGACTGCCAGTAGGCCCTTGACCCGACTGCCATGGTACGCTCGAACCGACTGCAATGGGACACTCATACCAAGTGTCAAAATGGCCGAAATGCACTTTCGGGTGAGTGTGCAGTTGCAGTCGGTTCAAGTGCGGGGCGGCAGTCAGATCGACTGTTCCGTAACACTCGGACCGACTGCTTTCAGGCAGTCGATCTGACTGTTGATACTGTCCACAGTGATTGGCCATGTACAGGTGTGCATGTAATCTGTGCAGACATAAATGTCGATATTATAGCACATGGCACCTTCTACAGGCTAAGGCATGCAAAGGCTTTCAGATCCACCTATTTGCAGCCCAGTACATGCAGAAATGCATGCAGTATTGCTATTTGTTTGGTCCTGTGATGTGACCCCCTGGGATATCCCACATCAAAAGTGGGAAGCCCAAATTGGCAATATGGGAAGCCCAGATGTACACACCTGGGCATCCCATACACTTCCCACATCTACCATGGTCCTTCCCTCTATATGTGGGAACTCCAGCCAAATCTGCCCCCCATAGGACCCATTATGTACTGCAAACAGTTAGACCCTATGGGTCTGGGAAAAGGGTTGACTGAAGTGCTGCGTTCAATTGAACCGTCGGGCACACACTGTACATAGCTCCTCCCACTCAATTAACAGTTGCTGTGCACTCATGGACTTACCTCAATTATTGCGGAATTTCAAAATAAAAGTTTGGGGCGGGACTGTAAAAGGGGCGGGAGTTGACGTTGTAAACGGGACCTAAATATATCTTGCGGGGATCACCGATTTCCCCGCAAAACAATCTCATTGATTATCGCTATCTGTTTAGCGCGGAAGGTACTTGGCCCGATTTGTGATTTATGTGTGCCTGATCAAATGGGATAACATTCAGGTGATGTCCGAGCAATTCGTGAACGGGAAAGCCTTATCTCAAGAAAATGGCCAAGTACTTTTATGGAGGGGAATTTCCGATAGGATTGTCCACTTGAGCTAAGTGATCGGGACATTTTTGAAAAAGCCTTAGGCTTTCTGCATGAGGACGTCAAAATTGACATTTTCGGGAGGGTCCATGCCGTGTTGGGCTGGGAAAGCTTCAATGACTCGGGCTTCACGGGGAATGCAAAATATCAGGTTCTGATTCGACAGTCTTGCTCAGGATTTCAAGGGCTTCCCAGTCTGTTCATCCTGGGGTACAATTTCAACGGCGGCTGCGCGCCGCATCGTCTCGCGTCGCACCTGCGGCGCTTCAACGCGCCCTCCCAGGTGCGACGCTTCAACGCGCCCTCCACGCCCGCGCGCAAAGGAATTTTCGGTCAGGTCTTGCTTTGCGTCGTCGGTATCCTCCGCCGGTGCGTCGGCATCTTCATCTTCGTCGTATTCGAGATCTTCATCCTCATCCTCATCCTGAGACTGATACCCAGTCTGAGTCGCCTCGCGGTTCTTCTGGTTGATCTTCACCAGGATTTCCGCCTCGCTAGCAGCTTTCACGATTTCCTCCCAGGTAAGTAGCGACCTCAGGATCAAGACCCTTTCGATATATCTCGGTCTGAATCGGGTAAGAACGATTGAATACTAACATGCTGTCAGCTACCGGGCTTGCTTTCCTGAGTTTGGAACTCGCGTAAATCACCCACTACTCCTCCACTCTTCCAAATGAAAATCATCGGAAGACGCCCTCTGTATAATACATGGCTTTCCCTCATGTCTCCGGTCGCATTCTGTTCAATATCCATCATCTATACAGCGCGATCGCTGCGGCTTTCCGGCCCGGTTTCGAGTTCATTAGCATGTGGAACTGCCAGCCACACCGTCGCCCGTAACCGGGTTCTGCTTGAGATATGCTTCATAACGCTCCAAGGCCTGCTGTTCCTGCTCTGTCACGTTATTATCAGTCCCCTTTCCTTGGGTCGGATTGACTTGGTACGTATGAGCTTACCAGAAAGCTCCATCCCTGGGTCCTTGGCCTTAGATTTCAGAAGGGCTTGAGCGATCAACGTTTTGTGTACCTTCACCAAATCCTCGGGAAGCGGACCGAATCTATAGTAACTGTAAGCAAGAAGCTAATCCCAGCAGATGACTTTTGGAATGCTTCTGCAGACTGAATCTCATTATCCCAAACGCTCCCAAAAAAAAAAAAAAAAAAAAAAGTAAGCAAGAAACTACCAAGACAATCATAGTAACATCGGACTGACACGGCCAACTTCAACGAGTTCGTCTTCTCGAGTCTGCATGTCACATTGATTAGTGGCCACGCAAAATTACTGTGCCTTACCTGTCAATGTACCTCCGGATATTTTCTTTAGTACCGTCGTCGAGCCCTTCCATAACGTCTTCAAAGGTGTCAAAAAAGAAAAGATCTCAGAGATATGAGCTACCCGGTTTAGACGCATTGGTGGCAGTCCGTATTCTCTGCTTTCGCAGATTGGTCCGCACTGTCTGGGTGCTCATGTGTAGCGGATGGCGAGCTTGGTTGTAAAGCGAGAACTCGGAAGGACGGAGGATTCTGAAGTCGTGGTGGGAGGAGGAGAGTAGTCTGGCCACAATATCCAAACAATACCAGGCGAACGGAGTTTATCGAAGGTGTTGACGTGGCATGATCAACGACAGGTGCACAAAGACCACGCGGTACAGATCACGTGTGATGACATAATAATATTTCCTTTTCGAGAACGCGTCGAAGTTATAGCGGGCAACATCTTACGCGGGGAAGACCCCCGCGGACCCCCCTGCACTCGCCGCGGGGCCCACTGCGTGGTGCTTCCGCTCGCCGCGGAGGCCCACTGCATCAGTAAAACTACAGGTTTGTCTTTCGCGTCTTACATCTTTGAAGACTGTCTTTGAGAGTCTTGGTCTTTCCAGCACATCTTTCGTCTTTGGCAATTCGTCTTTCCGCATCTTCGTCTTGCCGTAAGAATGTCTTGGTCTTTCGCAACCATCTTTCATTATAGTACACTCAAAGACGTCCAAGACTTGGGTCAACGACGAAAGATGAAATTAGTGCAAAGATCAACGTGCCACATTATGACGTGAAAGCTTTTAACTTGTTCAACTTTATAGCTTTTGCGTCATCGATGTCGCATTGAACTCAATCCTTTTTTTTTGTTTCGATTGTCCAAGTTACAATACAAGGTATTCAAAAAGCTATCTCATTAGCATGGTGGTCTGCGTATTTGTTGATATAAAAGGCTTTAAAACGATCCAGCGTATCGGAAAATTTAAAATGGCGGGGAAAGAACTTCGAATCACCGTGAATGCCGACCAAATGTGCGGCGCGCAGGATGGTATCAATATGAATAATGTCCACAACTCGCTGTCCGCGGTGGTCCAGATCAGGCTCTACCATCCACATCCCGACGTCAGGGCACGGTTCGTCACCGATCGCTGAAAACCATGTCACAAGCGCACACGGGATCACGCTGCCGCGGTACTTGAATGACATGAAAAGCAGGACACGCGCTGCCAGGAGGCCACGAAAGCCAGGCAAGTCCGGGTCTCCCTCCACAAACACACAGTCGTAGCGAGCGGCGCCCCCGGGCCACGTGCGCACAGCCCGAATGCGCTCGTGCAGCATCCCGTGTATCCCGGACTGGTCGCTAGGGGCGTAGAATTTGGCGATGGCGGAGGGAAAGACCATGACGCGGGAGGGAGGATCAGGGCAGTCGTCTAGATGAATATTGGATAGCGGGATGTCGGGATCGTGGTCCGGATTATCTTGTAAATAGATAAAACGGCGTAACAGGGGACAAGCTGTGGAATGCCGAGGAACTGCGCAAGAGCAGCGGGATCTCGAGGGTACCGGCGGACTGCAGAATGTAAATTCATTAATCAGTATACTCATTCGCGAAGGATGCGTACTCGGAGTTTTGGCCAACATAACCTCCCCAAGAATCTTCCGTTCGTCTGTCGGACCGCCGTCATTGTCTTCATCCACGGGCGCAGGAGGCTGCTGGACTGGAAGGGGGCGTGCGGATGGGCCAGCCATCATATCGCGATCCGTGAAGTCAACTCGCGCCGCCGCCAATTTGTCGAGCCGGTCATTGATAGTGAGCATTTGGGAGAGTGCCTCGTACCGACTGGAGCGTCGCCACGGCTGCTTCACAGCCTTGATATGCTTGGATTCCGTGATGGAAGAGCACAGTCCGTTAGGAGCACCGAATTCCTGGATGAGGTAACCGTAATGGGTGAGCGAGTGTTGGCGGGGAAGGCAGAATCCATTAGGGCAGACATCCGATTCGATGAATATGACTCGCTCGCGGTGATAGCGCGCAAGAGCCGCGTCGATGGCGTCTAGTGTAACTTCATCGATGATGTTGCGACGAACAAGATAGCAAAAGTCGAGGAACGCGCTGATGGCTCGCAGCATCTGGGCGGGGACATGGCCTTCGATCGCAGGCAGATAAACCTAGTGTCCCGTTAGGTGGGGGAGAATACGATCGAAATCACGGGTAGAAACCTTCATCAACGCCTTGGAATCGTCCCTGGTCCATTGCTTGAAGCCGCGACCCTCTGGGAATCTGCGAAGGCCAGGGAACGGAGGGACAGCCGCAATTCTGAAGAATGGTCAGTATGGAATTATTATATTTGGTTTAAGACTTGCCGTCGATCGATATCTGCCATGATCTTCTTAGCATCGGCCTTGCCGTGAACTCGGTCGAGGTAGTCGCCCACCCATGCGACGAGGTGGTCCTTGAAAGTCCCTTTGATAACTTGATGTAGGATGTCGGGAGAAAGGAGTTGGTAGATATCCGCCCGCGGAAAATCCCAGGTAAACGGCTACGATGCAATTAAGTAACTGAAAGATCCGTACGGAGAAAGAGACGCACAAGAACATCCGGAATGACGCCGTATTGGTCCCACATTGTGCCGTGGTCAAGCACGTCGAATAACATTTCTGTATGGTCTTGAGTTCTGCGGCCGCTTTCGCCATCGAGGTCGTCTCTGCGTGCCGTACATCTGCAAAGTCAAATATTAGATATAGACAGACAGTAGAATGGCAAGCGAACCTCGGACACCAGCCTTGCACAAAACAGGCAAGGAGTACCTGCTCTGGGTAGTCCGCGATGTACGGGCCGAGCCCGTGGATGGCGCGGCGGTAATGACCGTCGGCGAATAAGTGACCTCAGGCACGGTCATCCCAGGCTTGAGGGACTGGAGTATGTAACGGAGCGAGCCATGGAAGAGATTGCGGCGGAACGTGCGGAACTCGGTCGAGTCTTGGTTCTCGCGATCCGCTGTGAAAATAAATTAGAGCCAGTCGCGTGGCGTAGAGATGGATGTCACGCACTTTGGGGAATCGCGAGGAAGCCGATGAGGGTCACTGCATTGCGGTGAGCGCGTCGAGTACCATTGTAGACAAGTCCATTAGACATGTACAGTGGATAGTACTCGTTCTGCCCTGTCGCGACCGAAACAGTTGTTTTGTCGCTACCCAGGATGACGGGGACAAACGTCGATCCATGCGTAGTAGGATCCTCGACGATTATATCCTACAGGTATACGAAAGTTAGTCAAATTCAAGGCAAGATCGGATATGAGAGGCACGAACCGCCTGCTTCCAAGCCCAATTTCCCGACATGAAGTCCTCGTATTCACGCCGTTCGCCGACGAACACTCGCTTAGGTGCAAAGTCCATCTCAGACTTGAAGTCCGGATTTGCGAGCTGCTGCTGGAGGACGAGGCGAGGGTCACGAAAATGGAAAACGTAATCCTGCGTCTTCCATGGGGTGACCTCACCGGGTGCGAGAGGTTGGTTATATCGGACGGTAAATGACTCCCACGGGACATGTCCAATTTCCGTGGCGTCGATGGTGTTGTAAAGGTCTGTATGGTCGTAAGGGTGGGTCGGAAGCACCTGGCCGGCGGCCCAATTTTGCATGAGTTCGTCAATGGCGCCGGCAGACATTTGAACACGCCGATACAAAAGATCGGCCAAGTCAAAGTCCTCCGGCCTGCGTACGGGGAGTAATCGTCAGATGGGGGTCGGTCTCGCGAAGGTGGAGGTGAATTTGGGTCCAAGAAGTTGCCTTCCCGGTCGCACGGTCGCCCTATAGTGAGTAGAAATCACCAGCACAAGTGCACGGTTTATCGCCTTGCTCCGTACCGTTCAATGTCGGATGATGCTCAACAACGCGATGGGGTGGGGGTCTGGCAAGAAGCGGAGGAGGTAGTGCTGCGCCTGCAGCAGCGTCTCCACCTCCAAATACAGACGATACACGGCTTCCCGGCGCGCTCCCTGGTGGAGAACCCATCACCACATCTTCCGGCGCGCCAGTGTCGAAGGGGACATGGTGTAGATTCATATGCTGAGTTCGTCCCGAGGCATTTATAAAAAAGCGCTGACGTCCGGGGGCAAGGCAGGGTAAGTTACGCGGTTTGAAAGCCTTGCGCTTGAGCATGATAGAGGGGATCAAGAAAATGCGAGAAAGATATTGGAGAGGAAGTTTTGTCTCGAGTCAGAGGCGCGTCGACTCGAAAGCTCGGTCAGTGGCGCATGAAAATGGGCGGGTGTTGCTGGCCGAGAATCGGGGACCTTCGCGCCGGTGTTTCAAGGGAGGATTGTTGCCTGGAGTAGAATATTGCGGAGCAACGAACCATAATTTTCATCCACGTGCTCGCTTATCGACTTGCTCTCTTTTCATTCCTCCACCATGGAGATGCCTCGTCCTGGCCTGAAGACGCGGGAGAAGAACAAGAACACTCGTCCAGCTGTCAAAGCTGGGGTTGAGAAAAAAACTCGCCGCACTGCCGCGCAGATGGACAAGGCGCGCGCGGATGAGACGACCAAGAACGCGCAGGAGAAGCTTTACCGCGAGAAGGACAAGCGTCGCCTCGCCGCACTAGAGGATAAGATGCATAACGAAGATGTTTCCAATGCTAAAACTGCGAATCACCCTCCAGCATGCCTGCCCGCTTTCACAGACGGCGAGGGTAAGTCGGTCTTTCAATTATTGGAATAGTACATACTCATTCATACTCGCGCAGATTCGGGGACGTAGAAGAAGAGCCAGGTCCCGAGGATGGCAAAGGTACGATGGTTTCCATTTGCTTAGAATGCGCTGATAAATTTTGTGGGCAGGAGACAGTCCGGACTCGGGCCATGAATCTGAGCAATATGCGCCCCTCTCTGGCGACGAGAGCAGCGAAGATTCAGACCCCGAGCCCGAGGAGAGCGAGGCAGATGAGTCGACCCAGAAAAAGCAGAAAAAGAAGTCTGGCCTTACTCACGTTGATATCGCTACTTCTCGCACGACTCGTGACGGATCTGGACCCCCAGCAGTGCCCGCCAATGACACCAAGAAAAGGAAAGCCATTAAAGAGAGGTCTGTCCATCTCATCTCTGTTTTGAATCCACAGTAACTTCGTTTTCGAAGGGGCGGCAAACTCAAGAAACCGAAGATCGGCAAGAAGGGTGGTCTCACCAAACCCAAACCCGGTCCTTCCGCGCTAGGTGCTGACGACGACGATTCAATGGTTGCGCCAGGTGGGCCTGCCCTGGATGACGATACGGTAGAGCACGTCGAGCGTCCCAGAGGGAAGAAGAAGAAAGGCATTCCGAATACCGTAAGTCCGCGCATTTCGGATCGGTATGACAGTGACGACATCTTGCTTTGTCTTTCGATTCGTCTCCAGTCCCTCATCGCCATCCAGCCCAGGGCACCAACCCAGAAACAGCTACGTGGCGGCAGCGCCAAGTGGACCCTCAAGCATCTTCCCTCCGGCACTTCGTCCCAGTTTACTGATGAAGTTGTACCCTTGGCGCGCGAACTTGCTGGCAGCCAACAACTCGGGCCGTGGACCAAATTGACGGTCAAACAGGTCCAGGATGTCATCGATAAGGTCTACGGCAAGGGAGAGTACATAGTAGAGGCTTCAGGTCCATGGATGGGCTTGGTGCGTCTTCAATTTCCTTCATCGCATTCTCCAAATGACAATACTCCCGAAACAGATCGGTTACCGCCTGAACGACTGGCGAAATTCGATCGGGGCTCAACCTCACAAGGCCGTTCAGGGTCTTATCGATGCCTACGAGTCCAATGACGAAGAGGACACCGGCGAGGACGACACCAACAAGGATGGCTCCAACGAAAATCCCGGTACGCGCACGCAAATCTTACATTGTGATTCATAGCCTTACAGTCAACGCAGACGCAGATCCCTCGGCCGGCGATGCTGCCACCGCCGAAACAGCTCCCCCTGCGAAGATTCGCAAGTTCAAGCTCAACACTCGCGAAGGTGTCCGGGCCTTCATCGAGTTCGCCCACGAGCCCAATGCCGACACCGGGACTATGGCATTCCATTGGAAAACGTGGGGTAATGGAGTTAATAAAAAGGTGCGCAAGTTGTTTCGCCATTGAGTACTTTCTGATGCGTCACTGTAGGGCCTTCTCCAGTCGTACCTCATCTTGCATGCGTTCGCGTACCACTTGGTTTGTCTCGAGGGCGTACCTGGTGGGTACGGGCGGCTCGAATCGCCTCCCGAGTCCGCCCTCCTCCTTGCAGAACAAGCCGTGAGTCCCGTGTAGTTTTTGTATGTCCGGGTGCCATCTTTAATGTTGTATTGCAGGTGCGGCACGAGCTCAAATACTGGCGCACGGGCGAGTACATCAACCCAAACAAGACCTCTGACTACTTTTCCGTCGAAAACTGCGGCGACATCATCGAAACCCTCCAAACCGCCCAAGGGAAGAAGAAACTCACCCGCCGTGCGACCAAGTTCCAGTCGGCTGTACGGAAGTGGGACAAGTCCCGTTGGAAGGAGGTGACGGAGGGCGCGAAGGAATCTATGGAGCGCCCGAGCCGCAAGCGGGGTCAGACCGCTAGCCGCAGCGGCTCCGAGGTTGGCGACGACGCGCTTATTTCGGACGATGAGGTGATGATACTCTCTGATTAGCTTGCCGTCGTGTAGATTTGCTCAATGAATGACCGCTTTTGGATAATGTATTGCCTGATTAAGCCTA
The DNA here is from genome assembly GCA_029378395.1 of Mycena leptocephala. Classification (NCBI taxonomy): domain Eukaryota; kingdom Fungi; phylum Basidiomycota; class Agaricomycetes; order Agaricales; family Mycenaceae; genus Mycena; species Mycena leptocephala. The sequence goes on along the minus strand of JARJLF010000782.1, from coordinate 13,440 downwards.
TATGAGTCGCCGTTTGAGTCTTTCATGTCGTCTTACATGCATCTTTCTAGAAATTAATGGTATCTTTCTCAAAGATATGTCGCATCTTTGAGGTCTTGTCCAAGACAAATGTCTTACCCAAGACGATGGGACCTGCTTAGCGAAAGACGTCGCGTCTTTGGAAAAATCCGTCTTTGGCGTCTTTGACGTCTTGGGAAAGACGCCAAAGACGCCAAAGACAAACCTGTAGTTTTACTGATGTGCGTGGGGCTTTTTAAAACATTTTGTTTTGTTTTTTGTGCTTAATCCAAGTTTTTGACAACATCTTACGCGGGGGAGACCCGCGGACCTCCCTTGACGCTCGCCACTAGGCCCACTGCGTGGAGCTTCCGCTCGCCGCGGGGCCCACTGCATGGGGCTTGTAGGAAATTAAATGATAAAAAAAGAATAACTTACCAACCGCTAGAATCGAACCGACGATTAGCACAGAAACACATAAAAGTACCGACGGAAGCCCACTACCACCACACTAAGGAGAGGATAGAGATTGATGATACGTGACTTTCCTAATCCTCAGAGCAGCCATTCGGAGGTCTCGGCGACCCAATATTGCACGTGATCTGTCCCTTTTTTTTTTTTTTTTTGTATCTGCATTTCTATACCGCAACAAGTACGCTAACTACTAAGACGCGGTGCCCCTATAGGTAGGAGCAGATAAATAGGGTTTAGGTATAAGTATTGCGGTCGATGCGGGTTTGGAGTAGTGTAGTTGTGAAGGGGCGCTTTCATGGGTCCAGCCTGCTGGGGCTGGGTACATGCTGAGCAGGTGTCGGGCTCATAAACATACTCATAGCACACAAGGGGAGGGGGAAGGGGAGGAAAGTCGGAGTTCCACGGGTGTTGGTCTTGCCTGGCCTGCTGGGCCGTTCATTCGTCCATGTCCGATCCGTTGTCGGACTCTTCGGGTTCGGGCTCGTCCTCAAAGGACGGTGTCGAAGTAGCGAGTAGGCTGCCTGTAGACAGACAAGGTGGGTCGGTCGTCCGGAAATGGGGTGCACAGGTGAACTAGAAAGTCGATGGGGTGGTCCCGAGAAGTCGTGGAAGCGTAGAGTAGAAATCAAGTGTCAATAGGGGAAGTTGCCGTGCAGGCGTGGGATACAGGTGCAGCTCGTAGAAACTCGACGTGGGAAGAAATATGGTGTAAGGATGCTCGGGGTTCACTGGCGACGTGCTCACGGTGGAGCACTCAAGTCACTGGTCGCGTTGATGCTCGTGGTTCGGGATCAAGAGGGTCATATTTGGCCGTATGTACATACAAAACAAATAAGCAGTCCGAAGACTGATCGATCATAAGGTACGCAACAAAAGACTAAAAGGGGGAAAGGCGATGAGCGGGGCATCCACCCCTTCCACAACGGGAGGGTCGGTTGTTGGCGTGGTTTACCGGTCTTGGTGAACGCCCCGGACTTGTCCAAGAATTCGGCCAAGGCTTCGATGCCTTATTTGGTGCCCAGTATTTCAGGCAGGGACACGTCCCTTGAGACCTTTTCTAGGATGTGCCGTTGGTCCTCATACAGAGGGCACTCGCGCAGCAGGTGCTCGCGTGTCTGGAAAGCCTCTCCGCACGAGTAGTCAACGTCCTCGGATGGAACGAATTTACTGCAGTACTCGCCGGTGAAGCAATGTCCGTACGACATTGGGTGACACGCCCGAATATCTCCCGTTTCAGCGCTTTATGTAAAGTGTGGCGTAGGTTTCATCGACGGCGGGAATCGGTTCGCCATCGCATACCGCCCCGTTTTCGGCGCCGCCTTCCACTCCTTTACCCAACCTCCGCAAAACCGTCTTCACCACCGAGCGCCTTCACCGTGGAAGCACCCCCAAAACCGCCACGCCGTTGAAACAAACCCAAACAACATCCTGGCCCTCGTCATGGTCAACGGCGGCCAGAAACTAGCCTCCACCTACCTCAACGCCCCTACCGACATCAACCTCTCCTTCTCCCATCTCGGCTCTGAGGAGGAGATCCTCGTCTCCCGCCCCGTCCCTGCCTTCCCCCAGAGGTACGTGAACAATGACAAGTACGTCGACCCCATTGTATACTGGGTGGAGATCGAAGACCCCGCGATCGATGCGGCTGTCTCTATCCTAGGTACATGCACCATCAGCACCGACCTCACGTTCCACGTCGTTGTCCCGGACGATACAGTCGTATCGGGGTCGTCCGGGAACTGGGCGGTCATCTCCCGCCGCCCTCCCAACGTCCTCATCCCCGCGAGGCCTTCCGCCTGATCGACCAGGGGACGCAGAGCCCTGACAACGCCCTCAGCGCGATGCAGCGGGTCTTCGACGTTGCCAACACCTTCGACGCCGAGTACTTCGACCACGAGACCGACCCAATCATTACGGGATACCTCAAGCCGTTCACTACGGACATGGAAATCGACAAAGCCGTCCGCACCATCATCCGGAAAATGGCGCCCAACGTCGGTCTCCTCGCCTTCACCCCCAAAACCCGGGATGGCGCTGCTCCAGAGTGCGTCATCTGTAAGCTCGATAACCACCTTGCGTACATATGCCCGTTCACCCGCGCCACCCCCCCCTGGTGGGGCCCACCTGATCAGCTCTCCCATCTCATCGGCGGTATCCTCGGCAGGCCCCCCCGCGGCGGAGATGGCGGCGGCGGCGGCCCTCCCCGAGGAGGCGGAGGCGGTGGTAACACCCGCGGTAACGGCGGCGGAGGCAACGGACCCGGCCGCAACAGCGGATATGGACTAGGGCGCCTGCGTCTGCACGGCGGATAGTCCATGTGTACCTAACGGGCCGTAAAGAAATTTTCTTTTTCCACCTATCACTTCCCCTCCTCGCGCGCGCTCCCTGATAGAGCTGTACCTACACTATTATATGTTCGTACCACGTCGCCTCCATTATATACACTGTCCTGTCGCCTGCATAATATACACTCTGCCGCTGCACTCCTTCTCGTCCTTGAAAGGGAAAATCTTAAAAGCAAAGAAAACAACGAAGAGCTGTGAAGGGTCGACACCTCCAGCTGCCTGGGTCAGGGCCCGGAAGAAGTCGTGCAACAACTGCACGCAACCCTACCCCGCCAAATTTACTGACCGTGCGCCCGCGCGGGACAGGAAACGGGTGAGGGACACGCGTGGCAGTCGGAAGGACAATTGGGCGCCGCTGTTTATGGCGACGCCCTCTGCCTCCCGAAGACTGCTACGCCGCAACGGCGGGGCTTATTTAGGCCGGGGTCCGCCGGCCAGCAGTCCTGGTATGTCAATCGCTCAGTGTGGCGCCCCTGAGGCGCGATACGAGGCGGTTTTCAACCCCACTAGAGGTAGGCGTCGATGGCCCTAGCGCGGTCATCGACGGATCTCAAAACTTAGCTCCTGGGGGAAATTTAAATCAATATATTAACAAAAACTTTACAGGTGCAAAGACGACAAACGGCAACGGCAACACGGGAACTGGAGAGGATGGTGGCTCCGCCACCGGCCACCAGATCCCCGAGGAAGGCCCCCGTGTCGCAGGGGAATTGGCAGACGGCCGCCCGGAGGCAAACCGGGATGACCACCACCCCTTACAGGGCGGGAGTCCCCGGCGCGCCGATGATGGGCGAATCTCTGCAACTCTGGACCAAATACGAGGTCCAGGGGGCACCAATACGGCCGCTAACGTGCAATACGCACGGGGAACTGAATACCAGGCCCGAATCCAAATAAATGGGGAAAACGCAATACGCGTCCCACAGGGCCTCCGCGCCCCGCCACCAAGCCCTAATACAGGCAGCAGCATCGACATAAACCCCCCACCTCTACATCAGCCAGCTATCCTGGCCCCAGTACCAGTGCGAATACCCACGGTGCCGCCGTCAGGACAAACACCGCCCCCGCGCACGCCAGGGGCACTTCAGCGAGCACCCAGGATAACACAGGATAACACCTATCCCGGCACAGCCACCGCCGCCGCAGCCACCGCCGCCACCCCTACAAGCGCCGAGAACGCGACTAGTAGACCACCCATATGAACGAGATTACCCTGGCCCGGAACAGCCACACACAGGCGGCGGCGGCAAGAAAAACACTAAAGCATCTATAAAGATAGCAGCGCTAAACATTAGAGGCCATGGAAATCTAAATTTACGACACCCACAGAACAAATGGTACGAAGTTTGGCAGATGATGAGAGGAGGAAAAATTGGACTGCTAGTCGTAGGCGAAGCGCACATGGATGACGTGCGTAAAGCTAACATCGACAGCCTCTTTGGCAGATGTATGAGAATTGAATTCTCAAAGGACCCACTCACCGCGAATGCAAAGGGGTCGCGTTCGTACTGAACAAAAACATGGTAGAAACAGACCAAGTAACCATACGGGAAATCATCGCTGGGAGAGCCATGCTGGTAGAAATGAAAAATGTAGACGGCTCAGCCCTGTCAGTCCTTGGTATTTACGCACCCAACGCTCCAGGGGAAAATGCGGTGTTCTGGGGTGACATCAAGGCATGGTTTATTGCCAACCCGAGAGTTCGCAGACCCGAAATGATGGCGGGGGACACAAACATATGCGAAGATCCCATAGATAGACTCCCAGCAAGAGCCGACGCCGACGCGGCGGTAGCCGCCCTAGATTACCTTAAAACATACCTACGACTGAAGGATGGTTGGCGGGAAACATACCCAACCACATGTACATACACGTACCTCCAGTCTCAAGCCCAAGGAGGGACACAATCCCGACTTGACAGAATATACATCAAAAGGGATGTCTTTGACCAAACGTTTGAATGGGGAATGCAATCAGTGGGAATGGAAACAGACCATAGAATGGTGGTACGACTCACCACAGCCGAAGCCCCAACGATAGGTCACGGACGATTCGTCTGGCCAGCATGGCTAGCACGCGATAAAGTGCTCAGTAGATACATGCACGAAACCGGTGTGGAATACGAAGCGAACGTCGAAATGGTCGAGAGATGGCCTGTACGAGATCCGCGATACAAGAAACAAACCCTGTGGAGAGACGTTAAGCAAAACTGGAACAACAAAGCCCGGGAACGAGCCAAAATTGTAGTGCCAAAGATCACGCAGGAAATAGCGGCCGTCACGGTGGAGACCCAACTAGATCTCCTGGCGACAGATGAAACTGTCTCCGAGGATGACAGGCAACTATCCAGTGCAGCACTGGTGGAAAAGCTAGTAGCACTGCAGAAGAAGCGCTATAAAGCAGCCCGCATGACCGCGCAGATACGGAACAAACTGGAAGGAGAGATCATCGGCAGATACTGGTCTAAAATTAATAAACCGAGTAAGCCGAGAGACATAATACACAGACTGCGCAAAGAAACAGCGCCGGGAGACCCACCACAATATGAAACCAACTCGAAAAAAATGGCCGGCATGGCGCGCGACTACCATAATAAAATCCAGGAGGACCGGACAGACACACCGCCCGAAATCCGGGACGGTATAATCGAAACGGTGCTCGGGAGAACGGCCCGTAAAACCACGGAAGCACAGAACGAAGTACTGAGGGCTCAACACACCCTCGAAGATGTGAAACAAGCCCTCAAGATGTCATCAAACTTTAAGGCTCCCGGGCTGGACGGCATCCCATACGAAGTCTGGAAAACACTGAATGCAAGATACGAAACAGCAGTATCACAGGACAAACCGGGATTTAATATCCTGAAAGCAATGCATGCAGTGTACAACGATATAGAAACCCATGGAATGGTGCCAGGGACTGGATTCTCGAAAAGCTGGATGTGCCCATTATACAAGAAAAATAACAAAGATGACATCACTAACTACAGACCCATCTCGCTCCTTAACACAGACTATAAAATATTTACTAAGGCGCTCACCATAAAGCTGGCGCGAATAGCGCCAGATCTTATCCACCCCAACTAAGCGGGATTCGTGCCCGGAAGACAAATCCGAGACCAGATTTGGCTTACAAAACGTATTATTGAGCTGGCCGAAGCCACCGAACGCGACGGAGTCATAGTACTGTTAGACCAAGAAAAAGCGTACGATAAGATTGAACACGACTACCTATGGAAGGCCCTCGCAAGCTACGGGATCCCGGATGAATTTATCGACACAGTAAAAGCACTCTATAGTGATGCATACACGTATGTAGTTGTCAACGGGGAAATCAGCACGCACCCGTTCAAAGTTACAAGAGAAGTGAGGCAGGGGGACCCTCTATCATGCCTACTTTTCGACCTGGCAATCGAGCCGCTCGCAGAGTCCCTACGACAGTCCAATCTGAAGGGAATCAAGATAAAGGGCAAACAAGAAAAATTAATTGCAACACTCTTCGCAGACGACACAGTCGTATACCGAGATTGGAGGGATGACTTTGGGGCCCTATTGGCCATACTCGACGAGTGGTGCATAGCTGCAGGAGCTAAATTCAATATTAGTAAGACAGAAATGATCCCGATCGGGAGTATCGCGCACCGAGATAGAGTGCGGACGAACAGATTCATCAACGGGGCGCAAAGCACACTCATACCAACCCACATAAAAATCGCAAAAGAAGGAGAACCCATCCGAACACTAGGAGCGTGGGTCGGCAACGATGTCGAGCAAGTGGGAACATGGGCACGCACGCTTGAAAAAATAGATGCGGCACTTGACCAATGGGAATTAGGCCACCCATCAATGGAAGGACGTCGCCTCATTATACTCATGGTGGTAGGAGGAATGACACAGTACCTCGCCACAGTGCAAGGGATGACGAAGGAAGTCGAGGAAAAACTCGAAAAACGAATTCGCAAGTTCCTGTGGGGGGAAAAAAACAAATGTCACAGTCAACAAAGAGAGCCGACGTGCGGTAGATCTTTCTGTCGCTGTGAAGATACTATCCCCGTGCTTCAGGCAATTTGCCAATGCTATCGACTCGGGGGACGTTACCCTTGCCGACAGCAAGGACGAAGCGGGAATGTTCCTCCAGGTGTTCAACCTTGACAGACTGGTACCCTGGTGGAAATATACCATGAAATGCGGTAGGTAGCGCTCGCCACACCCAGCTGCGCCTAGCGACCCAAATGAATTATCAAGGTGTGTGGGGGGTGCGCTCGGCACGGCACCGCTCAACTTAATCAAACTCAGCTATGCGTGCACACGGCACTGAGGCAATCATTTTTTTGCTGTCTTCCTTTTGAATGAGGTTGAAGTACCTGTGTATCGGGTCTGATTTAACGATGCTTTACTCCTGCAGCCAACTTTGAGAGGCGGGAAGCTTCGAGTTAAATACGGGAAAGAAGGATCCCAAAAGGTCTGAATATGTTTGTATGCCGGTGCCCGGCTTACAGTAAGGGGGAGCTTACTCCATACAGAGTTTGAGTGACACATATCTATTCCAGGAATATATACTCGCTAAGGTCCATACCATATGTATCTAGTTTAAACCCGAGTTGCGCTCGACGAGCATTATCCTCCTCCAGCATTTTCATTGACTCTGTTTGTTTTGGTTTTTTCAATCGAGACCACGGGAATGACGACTTAAAGGCAATGCCCCCAATTGTCTTAACTCGTAAAATTGCTACGAAAGAGAGTCCAGAGGAGAAGTCCACTTTGCCGATGTCAATGATTGCTCGCTCGAGAGTCAATCCCTGACTCTTATGGATTGTAATTGCCCAAGCCAGAGATAATGGCAATTGAGTCCTTGTGAGTTGCCTTCCAGTTCTATCCTCCCATCTTGAGGTAACGGGCACAATCGGGACCCATGTGGGCTGAATCCCAGGCCAGTTTGGAATGGGTGGACCTATTGGAATTTCAGATTTCAAGGACACAAATTATTTTGATGTCCACACACCAGAATATCCCTTGCATTCAACAAATACAACGGAAGGAAGAGTTGTCCTGGGATTGGATCCCGGATAGTACCAGATTTTCTTGACAACACCTTGGCATCCGTTAACAAGTCCTTAGGCAGGAGCAGTTAAGATACGGGGCCTCAGAGCATTCAAATATTTACTCACCTTTGGAAGTCCAGACATTTCTTGTAACCATTACTCGAGCACCTTCAGCCAGGAGAACCTCTGTTTGCAACCCCTCTGCATCCTCCTCCGAGCCTTTTTTGGCCTCAGTGGTGTTGTGTTTTGCAGGGCATCGGACCACAGGCTTTCCGAGCTTGCTGAGTGAGTGGATGTTAACCGCTTTGACTGCCTCCTTGGTGGGGAGAAGCTGGATTGTCTCCTCAAATTCCGCCTTTTCTGCAGCTGAAAGTGAATCCCAAAACCTGGTTGAGAAAAACTGGTGGTCCTCTTCGGTTGATTGGTATGTTCGCAGTCTCATCAAAGCATCTCGAAATTGGATCTGCTCTGGACTCTCGCCCTCCTGCCGGAATACCCTTTTCAGTTCAACCGACTGAGTAAAAGACTCGAAGACTGTTCTGCCTTCACCCGTCAGCCCACCTCTGCTGCCAGTGGCCACCTTCGAGGAGTAGAGAGCAGTGTCTCCAATTGGCGGGAGCTGGCAAAAATCACCAAAGGTTATTGTGGCTAAACCACCCAGAGTTTCATCTTTGGCCTGAGGAAAGGCCTGCCGAAGCCGTCTATCGCATTTACCCATTTGTGCTCTTCCAATCATGGATTTTTCGTCGATAATGAGAAGCTTCACAGACTTCCATCGGGTTTGAAGTCTAGTAAGAGCAGCAGATGAAAGCTCCTTGAAACCGTGTCGATCCTTTGCGGGAATTCCGAGACCAAAATTCACTGTCCATCCACGGATCCCAAAGGCTGATATACCAGTTGGAGCAAGACGCACTGTGGGATCTTTGGCAAGAACGTCATCCTCAGCTATCCCAAACAACTCTCTCAGAGCTGTTGTGATGCACCAGATGAGGAACGATTTCCCTGTTCCTGCAGTTCCATCAACATTAATGCGAAGGGGCGGAGGTTTGGGGCCAGGAAGATCTGAGTTCATCCGTTTGAAATAAGCCATGACTTGAAGGAACACCTCTCGTTGCTCGCCCTTCAGCTGCCTATAGTCATGAAAAGGCAACTTCTGAATTTCATCGTTTGGTGATTCCTTGACTTGGTCAGATATCCAGCATGAAGCAGCATTGATTGTAGCAGCATCAGGAGAGTTGGCGACCCAATCGTACTGGGTGTCCATATCACGCCTGCCAAGATTGTCAAGATTTGATCGTACAGATTCATTTGGCGCTCGAGCTGCTTCCTGCATCCACTCTTCCTGATGATTCTCATCACTCCTGTCGCCATCTATTGATTCAGAGTCGCTATCCTCATTCTCTGGATCTGTCCCGCCAGCACTGTTTGGAAGTGTGTCATCGAAATGGAGATGATGCTGTTCAAGGCATTCAGAATGATATGCTGCTGCCCAGCTGACATACTCCCCAGGCTCCCCATTTTCTTGCAACGGCAAGTTTAGGCTCTTCAACAAATCACGTCGCTTTCTGAAAGGATGATGCAGGATCATTTTGGCGTAGCAGAATTTTTCATACATCTCTTCGTTGTCTTGCTCAGGGCGAAACCGCGGCCAAATATTGACTATATGAGGGAGTGCACCACCTCGACCACGCCTATTGTACTTCTGGCCCCTCCAATCCCAATTTGTGGCAAAGTCAAGCAGGCAGACATCATCTGGAACACCAACTCGCATCTCGTATCTGTCCAACAATCCATGTCGTTCAACAGTTCGCTTTGCAAAATCAACCATGGAAGAGCTTCTATCAGGATCCACACAGAGACTACGGGGAGCAGGACGTGACGATCTAGTAAGCTTGCAGCCAAGTAGGATGTGAGATGTTTCCTGGGCAGAAATGTCTCGCTCTGCCGCAAATGTAGACAGCATCTTCTGATATGCAATGCCGGCTGCATCTGTATCCTGAAGCCGCGAAATCGCAGTTCGAAGAATCTCATGATAGGATGAAGACTTGCTATCTGCCTTGCTAGCATACTTGGCAACATAAGCTATCACTGCTTCTCGATTAATCACTGGGCGAAAGTCGATGTTTGCTCGCCAGGAGAGAATGACACCTGGATTCAAATCAGTTCATAGTCCCTCTGTAAAGAAAACTGCACTCTCACCTGGATTGTAGGAATTCAAAATCTCATCATTTCGCCGAGTATGAAGTTCAGCAAATTCACGCCCAGGCTCCTTCGCATATTTGGTTTCCTCGCGGCACTGCTTTGGAAAGCCAAATCGACAAAATATAGCCCCTGTGGTTTTGTTTTTGCGCTGACAATAGCCGGGTGTGCACTTTGTATGCCGTTGTAATCGGTTCAAAATTTCTGCAAGCTCCAGTTTTGTGTCCTCTAGTGTAGAAAACAAGCGAGCAGATGGATGTACAGGAGCTGGTGGTACAGTTGAGTCGGGATGCAAGTAGAGATGTGTTTATCCCAAAAGTCAATAAATGCCTGAATTTCAACTGGATCCTTTGTGTTGAGAGAATCAATTGAAGGTGCATCCTCGAGCCAAAGAAACCCATGCACATGACTACTTCCACGATGCTGCCACTCATATCTCCACCAGAATTCTTTGACCTTGAACTTCGGCTTGATATAATGCTCAAAATAAATTTCGAAGCGCTTTTGAAAGTAGTATGCCGCAATAGCAGGATTATCATTAAGATCTTTCATTCGGGTTCGATAAGAGTGTGCATCTTCCTCGCCATTCGGGACATGGCTTGGCATGTGTCTGTGCATGTCTGGCCATTGTATATCGGCGGCAGAAAATGTCACGAAGACATGAGGGGATCCACATTGTGGAGATCGAATCTGTGCAATGAGATCCCGCTGACTCTTTGCCCAGAATGGCCGTGAACCTGGCAGATTTACAGCTGCATGAGCAACTCGATCTGCCAGTCCTTTAGCATCATCAGCATTCAGCATTTCTTGGATGTCCTCGACAGTCAGCTCCTTGTCTGCGGGATGGGTGGTTGTATACCACTTTGATGCCTTTTAGCCTCATGCCGCATAATTGTATTGAGAGCCCAATAGCGAAAGCGGGGATGTCTTGCAAACCTGCCATCCTCGTACCGCATCAGATGTGCTGCCCATTCTGCCATTGTAACTTCAGTCTCACGGACTGCAGAGAAATCTGCCTTTCCAGTGGGAAACAGAGATGGGAAGGCATCAATGGCAATTGGATGGCCAGCATGTTCATTTATTGCAGTGCCATGAACCGCAGGCATTGTGAGGATTACAGGTGTGTCATCATGGAATGCAGCAGCATGTAGTTGCTCAATCTCTGTCTGTCCACGATTCATATGTGGGACGAACCCATGAGTAAAAAGTGCAGGGGGCTCCTCCTGGTTCGGATTTGGTCCCTCCTCTGGAGGCCCAGCATCACCATCTGGTTCAGGAAGGTCTTGAGATTGAACTGTACGGAGTCGGTCATGTATGAGTTCATCTTCTGGCAGTTGGTTGAGACGTTCATAATCAACAGTGACTCGACGTGACCGAAAGGTTGGATGATGCTCCTGCAGATATCTGAGCCATTGCTCAATCACATTACGGCGAACTCGAAAATCCTGGTAAATTGCCGCATTTGTTGCCACATTAACTCCTGTCCTGCGCATGATGATAACATCGCACTCCTCTGGAAGCAGTGGTACTTTGTTGTGGAAGATTGCATTGTCGCGTGGAAAATTACAGCAATGCCCAGAGTATTTGAACTGTCCACCGCGACCTTGATAGAGAGAAACCAATGCGTGAACTGGAGCAATCAGCATTTCCTCCATTTGGGTTAGAGCTGGCAAATTTGCGGCTGGACCAGGGTCCATCGCATTCATATGCTGATATTTCTCTGGTTTGTTTTTGTGGCGACATTTGCTGCATCTCCCGTTCTCCACATTGAGATCAAACCACCGCTCATGGCATGTGCCACAAGATTCCAATTCAACCTTCATCCACTCATCCCGAACCCGCTTCATTAACACTCGATCTTGCACCGAAACTGCAGGCTCTTCCAGTGGGTTGAGATGTGCAGGAGGGTTTTGAGGCTGATTAGGGCTGGGTGGGATTGGTGGTGGATCTGAGTTCATTTGAGCATCCAAATCGCGTTGGGCAGCAGTTTGTTCTGCATTTCGTATAGCTGCTTCTCTGCTTGTATTATAACACCTATCACATCGCCGCCATCCTCCAGCAAAAAGAGTTTTGTGCACGAAATGGGCATTTCCCGTACACCACCAATAGTCTTCATCATCCTCATTGGGCTCTTTAGCTTGACGTCGACGATTCAGAGGTCTGGCCACAGGGCGAGGTCTCCATGCCTGAGGTGTGGTCCGGGGCTGAAATTGAGGGGGAATTACAGGAGGTGGATTGAGAGGAGGAGTTCCAGGAGAAGGATCAACATTCATGGCTGTTGGCCCAAACATCATGTGTTGAACCTGGTTGACGATTGCTGCCATCAGAACTTCGGAACAACAGTTGCGGTCGGATGTCAGGATCATCAGGACTGGACGTTGGCCTGGTGGGAAAATTTCCGGGAATCCGAGCCCGCTTTCCTCGATGTTCACGTGAAGTTGGCGTGTGAGGAGTCAACTGCCCAAATTGCCGTGTCATACGGTCTAGTGTTTGTCAGATAAATACTTGTAATACTCCAGACAAAGAACCTACTTTGAAGTCGAGGTGATCCCTGAAGTATTCTGTTAGATAAATTTTCCAATGGTAAAGTCTCAGGTCGTGGAGCAGGTCCAGTTGCAAGACTCCGTATTCCGCGTGGACTGTCCTTACAGCTGCATATGGAGGGAAATCATTCCGATTGATACCATCAACTCTTTCAACAGCCCATCGGGGTGGAGGAATTGGAACTGGATTGTTTCCCATCAGGATGTATGAATATACACAGGTTTCATGAACAGACCTCCACCTCCTCGCAATCCTGGAAAAATATAAGTTGAATTGCCCTGAGCCAGAATTTCCGACACAGTTTGTGGGTTGGAGGATGGAGGCTGAGGTATCCGAGATGGCCAGCAACAGCATTCTGGTTGTGGAACTCATTTTGGGCTTCCAGGCGCCTTCTCTGACGTGCCCTGTTCTTCCGCGCCATCTTGGCATTGTACAGCTCTTGGCTGCGCCCAGGCATTCTTAGACTACAAAAATCCAGGAATGTGTTGACTAGAGCTGGGCCCTCCTTGAATTCTTTCCGAGTATTTCACCGCAGAAATTTATGCCGCAAGACAGTGCCAGGGGAATTCCTTCCCAAAACTTATTGACGCTCTTTAACACCCCTTTGCTGCACTAATGCAGGTGGAAGTGAAAATTTTGGCGTAGTTAAAACTTAAGCAACTGGACACCGCTCCGAGTAAGAGGTCTGGGCAACAATGCCTTTATGGCAGCAGCAAACTAAGGCCGCGCGGGTAGACTTTACCACAGTTTAGGCTATTTCTAACAGATCCAAACAGGGGACAGATTCTCGGAGCTCTCTCACAGTCGACAACGCAACTATGAGAGGAAAGACGAGAGGAG